>MJUU01012605.1:0-61923 GCA_002080025.1 Modiolus philippinarum | reverse complement strand
AATTGTTCTCTGAACAATTGACTTTTTAATTATTATTATTATTCTTTGTCTGCGCGTCGTACAGAAAAACTACGCAAGATATGGAAATATCCTTTGGTACTTGGTATGGGGATGTTGTCTAGTTTTCAAATTTTAGGGCACGGACCGGAATTACTTTCCGTTACGGAGTTATCTCCTCTGGTCTGAAAACCTTGTTATCACTTTATCTCAGAAACCGTTATAGATAGCTGATTTTCGTTGTCGTATGACGCAACTTCAATACATTTACTCCAAAAAGATATGACGTCATTTGACGGAGTTATGGGCCTTTGAAAAATGGAAGGAAATAAATATGGACGTTTTTTGACGTTTTGTCAATATTTTGATGTGAACGAATGCTAAATCAAATTATTTCATGAAAACGTCAAAAACGTCATCGTTTAAAAATCAATTCCCATTCTAGGGAAAGTCTTTGCAATTGTTCCGTGAACAAATGTGCAAATCTCGTTATTCTTCTTTTTCTTCTTTTTTTTTCTTCTGCCATCAATGTTCTCAAAGTGCTTTGACCAATCATAAGCAAACTTGGTACACTTAACATGCATTGGCCTGGCTCGACTCAGGTCACTCTGTGAACCGATTCTATTTTTAGTAACAGAGTTATCTCCCCGAATACGTTTTATCTTGTTATCATGTTTGCTCATAAAACGTAACCGATATAAAAAAAACTGAGGAAAGGAAAATATTGATGTTATCCTCAGGATGATTTGTCATGCAAAAAAAAAATTGGGTCGCGACCCCGGTTACGCGTTTTTGACCCCGAAATATGTCGATTTCTCAAAATTGTCGGATTTCGATGAAATTTGGTTTCCAGGTAGCTTTTAGAGTCTTTATTACAAATATGGGGTCAAAAAAAATTTGTCCGCCATTTTCAAAATGGCAGCCATTCGAAATTCTGTTATCGCGATATCTCGGAAACGATAAAAAATTTATGAAAACATTGTGTTGCAAAAATACTCCTCTCATAAAGATCTACATTTCTGGTTGGTCAAAAAAAAATTTTCGTCCGCCATTTTCAAAATGGTTGCCATTTGAAATTTTGTTATCGCAATATCTCGCAAACGATAAAAAAATTATGAAAACATTGTGCTGCAAAAATACTCCTTTCATGAAGATCTACATTTCTGGTTGGTCAAAAAATAATTTTCGTCTGCCATTTTCAAAATGGCTGCCATTCGAAATTTTGTTATCGCGATATCTCGGAAATGATAATAAATTTATGAAAACATTGTGTTGCAAAAATACTCGTCTCATTAAGATCTACATTTCTGGTTGGTCAAAGAAAAAAAAAATCGTCCGCCATTTTCAAAATGGCTGCCATTCGAAATTTTGTTATCGCGATATCTCGGAAACGATAAAAAATTTATGAAAACATTGTGTTGCAAAAATACTCCTTTCATTAAGATCTACATTTATGGCTGGCCAAATTTTTTTTCGTCGGCCATTTTTTAAATGGCGGCTATTTAAAATTTTGTTTTCGCGATGTCTCGGAAATGATAAAAAATTAATGAAATTTTTTTTTACGAAAATAATTCTCTCATTAAGATCAACATGAATTGAACGGAAACTGCAACGAATCATTCTTGAGTTGTAGCCCTTGATGCGTTTTCATGTACTGGGAAAGACCTTGCAATTGTTCTCTGAACAATTGTCGTTTTAATTTTTATATATTTTGACAGGGAACTCGACCATAACTATGTTACAGACCTTAAAGTCGGACTTTTCCATACTTTAATAAATCTTCGGGAATTGTGAGTATATAAAAGGCACTAAAAAAACAGTACAATTCTTTGAAAAAAATCTAGATTTGCAAACTGTTTTAATCGCTGTGTGTCCTTTTAGCTTCATACAGCCTTTCATTTTTTATTATTAGCTCTTCCATATACAGTCTGCAGGACAAATTAATCCATAAAATTGATATTTACCTGTTTAATTGGTTGAATTGATGACATCCTTTGATGCCATAAATTCAAAATAAATTCACAGCAACTTCGGTATTTAGTTATTTGTTACCACTGGGTCGATGCCTCTGCTGGTGGACTATTAGTCCCCGAGGGTATTCACCAGCCCAGTAGTCAGTACTTCGGTGCTTACCCGAAAGCCGATTTTATTTCTAATCTTGCAATATCTAAATTTTTGTAAATTTTGTTGAAATCTAAGGAGTATCTCCCTCAGGCAAAGCTCTGTCCTTAACTAAGTTTGGCTTTTCATTTAGATCATATTTGGTATTTGTTCTCTATCAGTTGTTTTAACATATTTGATTTTATGGTCTTCCAAACGTTTAGATGTTATCTGCACTGAAGAGACATAAGTTGTCGAAATGCGCATATGCAGAAAATAAATTCACAGCAACTTCGGTATTTAGTTATTTGTTACCACTGGGTCGATGCCTCTGCTGGTTGACTGTTAGTCCCCGAGGGTATTCACCAGCCCAGTAGTCAGTACTTCGGTGCTTACCCGAAAGCCGATTTTATTTCTAATCTTGCAATATCTAAATTTTTGTAAATTTTGTTGAAATCTAAGGAGTATCTCCCTCAGGCAAAGCTCTGTCCTTAACTAATTTCGGCTTTTCATTTAGATCATATTGGGTATTTGTTCTCTATCAGTTGTTTTAACATATTTGATTTTATGGTCTTCCAAACGTTTAGATTTTATCTGCAATGAAGAAACATAAGTTGTCGAAATGCGCATATGCAGAAAATAAATTCACAGCAACTTCGGTATTTAGTTATTTGATTAAATAAAGTTTTAATTGACAAAGATATTGATATTTCCATACACATTTTCTCGTCATTTGTTCAGTTATCTCCACAATATAAATGAAATACTGCTTAAGTTGGCGTTAAACATGTTAAAAATAATCATTCAATCCATCACATCATCTCGTTAAAATGAAACGGACTGATTCATTAACTATAGGTTAACAGCAGGTGCACAGAATTTAGCTGTATCACGACATAAATAAGATATTATATAATGCACTTATCATTATCTGCACTGATGAGACATAAGTTGTCGAAATGCGCAAATGCAGAAAGTAAATTCACAGTAACTTCGGTATTTAGTTATTTATCAAAGTCGAAAGAATAAGAGTGGTAGAGAACTTCAAAGCAACAAGTAATTGAAAATGAAAAAGCATATGAACGTATAAATACTTGAAGTTTTGCCTCAATGTGATCGAACTTGGTCTGTTCACACATAAGAGGTCTGAAAACTCGTAATCATTCCGAGTAGGATAATGGGATGCCATTTCCCTCTTGGTAATTTTTCGCGCTAGCCCTAAAGATAACATGCTATCCTAGACAAAGTCAGGATTTATATTCAATATGATACAGGATCTTAGCCTTTTGTTCATATGACGTAATCAGGATACGTATCCATTTAAACGTAAACAATATAAAAGGCTGAAATATATTTGAAAATTTCGAAAAATAAAGGAATATTTGTTTCTTACACAAGAAGTGAATTTCACAATGTATAATCAAATAAAATACAAGAGGTATCATCAAGTCCTCTGGAGAGGTAAGTTTAATTTCCACCTTTCAATGACAACCATCATTATGTTTACAAAAATACCAATATTTCGTCAAAGTCGGTAAGCATCAATCCGGTAATCAAGTCAGAAATTACAGGTTTACTTCTATTCAATAAACGATTGAAAGTATAAAGTCTTTTTTTCACATCGTTTTTCTTATATTTTTTGATAATTTGAGTACATCCAAACTGAGCTTAATTATAAAAAAAAGTAAAATTGATAAAAGATAAACACATTGATCGGTTAATTGTATGCATTTCATTGATCTACAGTGCATTATAATGTCATATTCACCAAAAAAGAAATGCAAGTGTAACATAGAAATATGGGATATAGGACATTTTGTTTTTGAGCTTGATGGGTTACGCCTTGATAAAGTCAGTATCAAAAACACAATGTCTTATATTTCTTTTATCGGTAATTAACAAAGTGATAATTAGAACTCTGTCATTAAATTAAATAAACTGACATTTCTATTTTAGCACAGCTAATTAATTGTTTATTCAAATAATGTATATACATTCTTCATTCAACGTATTACGCGTATGAAGATGACAAATAGTACAAAAAATGACGTCAGCATAGCAACACGCACGTGACGCCTAAATAGTGACCTAATAATTTTGTGATAATGTCCAGTACGGTGATACGGAGATTATCAGTCTCTGGAGATCAAAGAAAAGAACTTATTTTATCGGTAATTAGCATGCCATTCCATGGAATTACTTTGCCTGATATCAGTATCGCGAAACTAAGCGTAAGATTAGGTTTCAAATGGAATTATAAGCGGGAAGTCGGATTGACCTTTGTTAGCAAGCCTGAAACGAGATCAAGCGAAAAAATTAAGTGAAAAATGGAAAGGATGTCCGGCGTGAAGCAGGAATAGCCGAAATGTTTTACATGTATCTGTAACATGAGGGGCCTCTTTTAGAGTCTTTGAAACACATTTTCCTGCCCGTGAAACCAAAAGAATAGAAATCAAACGGATGCAAAATAATCACCTACTGAAAAGTTATCAAAAGGGTGTAAAATGACTTACGACAGAAGTAATACCAAAAGGTTGCAAAAATTAATATCAAATAAACCAACGTTTATAAATTGGGAACAATGTAGAATAAAAAGGCGTTAAATGACCAAAATAAAAATACCAAAGTTGCAAAAATGAACAGTAAATTTAGTTACGCTGTGCACGTGTTTCAAGGAGTAACCTCTGATCAGCAGCATTTTAAAATCAAATAATATGGAAAGCCATAATAAAAATATTGTAAACAAAGAAGTACTCATTACCAACAAGTGTAGACACAGAAACGTCTCGCCAGAATATAAACATTATCATTTACACACGATGAACTTAATACAGAAGGTCAAGAAAATTAATGCCCGATTCAACTTTAAGATAAACTTAATATGGAGAGTCTAGGTTTTTTAATGGCTGAGAAATGGACATCAATGTAAAAATTTATCAAAGTCACTAGACCATGAAAGTAAGGTCAAGGTTACTTGAAAGGTGTCAGACTGGCATTTATCCTTAAATATGTAACAATAAACCTAATATGGATAGTCTACTTCTTTAATTGCTGAGAATTGGACATCAATATAAAAATTACCAAAGTCACTGGAGCATGAAATTAAGGTCAAGGTTACTTGAAAAGTGTCAGTCTGGAATATACCAATTAATACGTAACAATAAACCTAATATGGAGAGTCTAGGTTCTTTAATTGCTGAGAAATGGACATCAACGTAAAAAATTATCAAAGTCACTGGACGATGAAATTAAGATCAAGGTTACTTGACAGGTGTTAGACTGGCATTTATCCTTTAATATGTAACAATAAACCTTATATGGAGAGTCTAGCTTTTTTAATTGCTGAGAAATGGACATCAATGTAAAAATATAATAAAGTCACTGGACCATGAAATTAAGGTCAAGGTTACCTGACAAGTGTCAGACTGGCATCTATCCATTAATATTTAACAATAAACCTAATACGAATAGTCTAGGATCTTTAATAGCCGAGAAATGGACATAAATGTAAAATGATAACAAAGTCACTGGAGCATGAAATTAAGGTAAAGGTTACTTGAAAAGTGTCAGACTGGCATATACCGATTAATATGTAACAATAAACCTAATATGGAGAAGCTGGGTTCTTTAATTGCTGAGAGATGGACATCGATGTAAAAAAATATCAAAGTCACTGGAGCAAGAAATAAAGATCAAGGTTACTTGACAGGTGTCAGACTGGCATTTATCCTTTAATATGTAACAATAAAGCTAATATGGAGAGTTAAGCTTCTTTAATTGCTGAGAAATTGACATCAATGTAAAAATTTAACAAAGTCACTGGACCATGAAATTAAGGTCAAGGTTACTTGACAAGTGTCAGACTGGCATCTTCTCATTAGTATGTAACAATAAACCTAATATGAAGTGTCTAGGATTTAGGTGAGAATTGAACATAAATGTAAAAATAATAACAAAGTCACTGAACCATGAAATTGAGGTCAAAGTAACATGACAGGTGTCAGACTGGCATGTACTCGTTAAAATGAAGCATAACACCAAATATGGTATCTCTACACATTACAATGGCTCAGAAATTGACTTGAATGTAAAACTATGTCGCAATATTTACAAAGTCACTGAACCGTGCAAATGAGTTCAATGTCACTTGACAATTGGCAGACTGGCATGTACCCACTAAGATGCATCAATATCCTAAATATAATGGATCTATGCATTACAAATACAGAGAAAAGGACTTGAATGTGAAACTATGTCGCAATTTTCATGGAGTCATTGAACCATGAAGACAAGGTCAAGGTCATCTGAAACATGTGATGCTGGAAAGCTCGTAACCTAAGGCATCTATAGATCAAAGATGATCTGTGCATCCATTACAGTTTAAGAGTTATTAAGGTTTTAGAAAAAGTTTACAACGCCGCCGGAGCCGCCGGAAAGTAATACCTATGTCTCGCTTTCAGTGACTTTCGTCGCTGGCGAGATAAAAATATCGAAATAGTAAGCCAAATACAGTACAAAGGACATCCACCGAGTGCCATACACGGAATGAAGCCGTAGTATTTCTAAAGGGTTATAATTTTGATAAAACGGAACAGCTTTGAAAATGTTGCAAAAAGAGATATCACCAAAATGTCATGTTTCTTAAGTTCTGAACATTGGAATAAGTAAAACAAAATAAATAAATATGCATATCATATGTTCGAACAGAGCCCTTTACTATAACAGAATAGCAGAATATAAAATTGGTTTGTTTGACGGCTTAGCAAATGTAAAATTCTTGTAAGTATGTTTTATAAGTAGAATAGGTACGTTACAAATATATATTTCCCGATATTTCTATTTAGAATTTTCTTATCTAAGTGAAAAAGGATAACTGGAAACATCTACAATGGCTGCAAATGACAATTACATGCTACAATCCGCCAGGGAACTATACAGGAAAAATACGATTAAGACAAAAGAAAAAGGTTAACGAGTATTATAACTCGGGACTGCTGGAGCATGTACTTGTATTAGCAAAAGGAAGCGGTAGGGTTAAACCAGTATATGGGCATCCCGAACTTCCCCTTTTCTGCCCCGTTTTACTAAAGTACAATTAACATACGACTAAAATCCAATTCTGGTAGACTACTTACTCCATGACCACTATGTTGGAAGGAGAGAAAATGAAAATGCGTAATTCTATAAGTCGGGTCAAGGTGTGCTCGCCGCTAATATGCCGGCTTGCACAAAGAGTCTAGTCTGCTGTTAAAACTGTCGCAGTAAGGAAGAAAAATCAAACTCAAAACTTCCCGAAGAATTTGCTATGAATAAATATATATCTCAGTCAGTAGACATTGGCAGTATCGTGTATAATTTTCAGGTCATTAGATCTCAAAGCTAATTCAATAGATTCAAAGAAAATATCCTGTCTTAATTAAACTGAATTCTCTTTTTCTCAGTATCCCGGCTATCATCGAACCTACTTTGTTTTTGTTGATGCGTTTGTTGTTTGCCTGGAATGGGATGGTTTTGTAAAATTTTGTAAATTACATTTTATTTGTTTTTGTTTCGTGTTTTTTCGCAATTGCTGGCGTATTGAATATGAGATCGTTCAGACAGGACATTGCTATGAAACAACAAAATATAAAGCAGTGTAACAGATTGCACAACGATTGATTGAATATTTATTTACATGTACTCAGCAATGATAAAGCTATTATTCAAGACGAATTCAAGGTTTTTTTTTAAGTTAATCAGTTGGGGTATGGGGTATGGAACAAGCTTTTGATTGGAAATTTTGACAGTAATAGGGTCTGTAAGTCTCGTTCAATTTGGGAACTTCCGGGTAGATGATTTGTATCCGGAAGTTGCATTTTTAACAGAAAAATATGACGTTGTAGCGTGAGATCTGCCAGTCCCGTGAAAACTGCCAGTTCCGTTTCCGGTTTGTAGTCTGGCTAGTGGATTTCACGCAGGGGGTCGTGAGATTTACCAGCCGTGAGAAATGCCAGTTCCTTTACCGTTTTTAAACTTGAAATCGAAAGTACAATAGTACTCAATCCCAATGCATTTTAAAGGTGAACCACCTTCTGTACGATTGATTAGTAATTTAAAAAATAAGATATAAAAACACTCCATACTGCAGTTTTCTCGATGCACAACAAGGCAAGGAAAATGAAACATATGACAGTAGAGGGGAGAGAAAACGATGTAATTTTAAACATAAAAGGAAAAGTAGCTGTTAGTTGCATCAGAGCCATAAAATTGAATGTAATTTTATATATGTCTCTGGTGGCATCAAGCGCTAATAATTTCAGAAAAAAAACGAATCATTTGATTTTAAATGAATGTTAGTGTGGGGCTAGGGGAAATAGGGGGGGTTAAAGGTTTGTGATTTGCTTTTAAATTATTTTTTTTCAATATCAAGAAATCTTGAGGAGGATAGAATAATAACGAGGCAGGTACTATTTTTTTTCAATATTATTCTTTACAATATTTTTTTTCAATAATATTCTTTACAACAAAAGCTTTTTTCTAGTGTTAAAAGGTTTTCCCTGAGAAATCAACACACTGTTCTCTACTCTCAAAACACTGATAAGAATCATACCATAATTTGTTTTCTCTGAAATTGTACACCCCCTCCAGAAAAGATAACAACTGCACTATAAATAACCACTGCATCTCAAACCCACCACCCCAACCCTAACAAAAATTGAAAATGTTGGACATCATAGTTATATCCTTTTTTTCTTTATCTGTGTCTTTTTATAACATTTGCTTTTTTTATGGCATATAGTTGAATTCTTTTTACAAAATTATTGTCCACTTGACTAGACTGGGGACATGCTGCCATTTTCCATGGTTGAGTGAATAAATACTTTATGAGCATCCTTGTGTTGTCTATGTAACGAAAAAGTCTTTTTAACTTTTTGTTCGGGCAACGGAAGAGAGTGTTTGTTAGAACACTTTGTTACTAGATTTAAAGTTAACATGCATAATATGAAGAGCCACGCCACACGCAGCATATTGTCGACAACTGATAGCACCCAATTTAAGAAAAAAAAAAAAAAAAAAAAAAAAAAAAAAACNGGCAGGCCAGGATAACAAATCGATGGGTGTTCCATGGAACACTTGTGTCGCCTGCACTACAGGAGAGCCATTTTTGGCCTGGTGAACCTCTGAAATCTGTAAACTTAAATTTTGATGTATTATGGCATGGCTAAGACTAGGAGAAAAACATATTCCGCAAATTTGATAAGAATATGAATATAGTTTTGGGGACTTGCAGACAGAACAAACAGAAACAACAAATGAGGTATGTTGGCTTGGCAAACTCTTAAATCTGTAAAATCAAAATTTCAAGTATAATGTGCATAACCAGACCTGATAAACAACATATACTGAAAGTTTGGTTGGAATCTTACACACATTTGTGAAGGAGTTGAAGATTAACAAACCAAATTAACAAATGAGCAATTTTGGCTCTGTGAACCTCTTAATCTGTAAAATCTAAATTCTAAGTATCAGATGCACAACTACACCAGGTAAACAATGTATCCTGAAAGTTTGGTTGGAATCGGACTTGCAGTTTTGAAGAAGTTGCGGATTCAAAAAGCAACACTCACAAATGAGCAATTTTGACTCTGTAAACCTCTAAAATCTGCAAAATCAAAATTCTAAGTATCAGGTGCACAACTACACAATGTAAAAACATATCCTGAAAGTTTGGTTGGAATCGGAGAAGCAGTTTTGAAGGAGTTGTGGATTAAAAAAGCAACACTCACAAATGAACAATTTTGGCTCTGTGAGCCTCTAAAATCCGTAAAATCAAAATTCTAAATTTCAGGTGCATATCCACACCAGGTGAACAATATATCCTGAAAGTTTGGTTGGAATTGGACCAGCAGTTTTGAAGGAGCTGTGGATTCAAAAAGCAACACTCACAATGAGCAATTTTGGCTCTGTGAACCTCTAAAATCTGTAAAATAAAAATTCTAAGTATCAGGTGCACAACTACACCATATGAAAAACATATCCTGAAAGTTTGGTTGGAATCGGACCAGTGGTTTTGAAGGAGTAGCGGATTCACAACTGACAGACCCATAAATGAGCAACTTGGCTCCATGAGCCTCTAAAAGCTGTAAAATCAAAATTCTAAGTATCAGGTGCACATCTACACCAGGTGAACAACATAGCCTGAAAGATTGGTTGGAATTGGACTAGCAGTTTTGAAAGAGTTGCGGATTCAAAACCCGAAGACTACTAAATGAGCAATTTTGGCTCTAAGTACCTCTAAAATCTGTTAAATCAAAATTCCGAGTATTAGGTGCACAACTACACCAAGTGAACAACATATCCTGAAAGTTTGGTTGGAATCGGACTGGTAGTTTTGAAGGAGTTGCGGATTCAAAAACCGACAGACGACGCAGGACGACGACGACGCAGGACGACGACGACGTAAGACGACGGATAGTAATCCCTATGTGTCGACTCTGCTTACAGCAGGCGACACAATAAAACCATTTGCTCCATTTGTTTTTGTGCCAAGGGACATTGTGTTACAATTTCACAAAATCGATTGATTGACTCAAATTTTTTAAGGTCATAGAAAAAAGGATGGGTGTTCCTGGGAACACATCATGCCTTGCTTGAACTATCATGTAAAGCGAATAAATCAATCGCATAAATAAAAGCGAAGGTCCATAACCTAATCACTGGACAAGATATTCTGAATATTTGGTTCGAACTCACTAATATATTTGAAGGAGTTGTCGATAAAAAATTCTACAGAAACAAATGAGCACTTTGGCTCAATAAGACTCTTAATTAAATTATACTTAATTCAAGTATCTGGGTCAAACTAGACTGCATTGATCTAGATATTCTTATAAGAAGAGTTACAGTGTAACAGTGGATTCATTCCAGCAGTGTATTCCTTCCTTTTGGATAAAATGTACTAGGGTAAAATATACACAACATCTAATTGACCAATCACAATTGAGCACTGACCGTAACGGAATAAACATCAAGGTAGAAATACAATAGGTTGTTTATATACCCGGAAATTCTGCACAACGGAAAGAAAGTACTCTTACAACTGATGCCAATTTATCACGAATGTTTTGTTCAAATCTCACCTACAGTTTTGAAGGAGTTATGTATTGAAAATGTATACAGCTACAGACTCAAATGAGCATTCTGTTTGGGCATGCCCCTAAAATGAGTGAAAATCAAAATTTGAAGTGTACCACATAAGGTGCTCAACAACTAGATCACATATCTGACTTCCAGCTTGAAGGAGTTGCTGATTTCCAAAACACAGACAACAACACAAGACAATCATAGTGATCCCTATATACCTGTATCCACTCTGATTACTACACAATGAAGCATGGGTGTAACGTTATACTACCATTTAGTGATCAATTCTGCTCACCCGGCTATAAGGACCATATGAAACTTACTTTAAGGGATGCATATGAAACTTACTTTAAGGGATGAATGATTTGTTGAGCACTTCATGATGACTTCAAGATGAGCAACAATAGAAGAGTTTTCCTTTGCTTAATTAATTTTTCTGTACATGTACATGTATTGTTAAGAGATTTTGTCTCCTGTACATTTACTCTGTATTGTTAAGAGATTTTGTCTCCTGTACATTTACTCCATATCATTTCACTTGATTTTTAAAGATGCAACAGATTCATGATTTTCAAATGAGGTCAAATAAAACTAAGACTGCCCATGGCAGATGTAATTTGAATTTCTTTTAGGTACCTCGAATGCAATTTGGTAGACAGACCATAAAAATTGTTTTTCATACCAAAAAAAAAGTTCATTAACGGCAGTTGTTTCTGGGGAGATATTTAAATTTTATCAAATTATTATTGATTTTGACCAAAATTATTTGTTCTGGTGTCAATATTGACTTTCTGATAGTTACAACAATCACAAGCTTTTAAATTCTCATTTTGGTAATATTTATGCCAAATTTGGTGTCAATACTCCAGATATTCCTGAGGACGACTATGATAACAGATGCCAAGTGATGGTTGTAGCTCACATGATCATTTGGACATGGAAAGCTAATATTCCGTGCTAATTTTACAGGTGTATAAATATAATGAAATTTCTTAATTCAAGCATAAGATAACTTGTACCTTTTAATATTGCACACATTATTTCATAAAATTACAATAATACTTTTATCACTGCGAACACTCAGACTGGTAGTATTTATACATATATATTTAATCATTCAACCTCCTTATACACTACCACTCGTACTACTTCTACAACTTCACAAAAACTAGTTTTTCAATAAAAACACAGAATTCACAAACACTCTATAATAAATACATATGCAGTCTATAGACATTTACTCATTTACCTAAGAAGACTAACACATAAATGAGTTCTGTATCAAATTATATAGATGTAAAGTTCAAAATAAGTCAGTATGCTTCCATCGACCATTTTAAGTTCAAAATGCTGCATTATCAGTTCATTCGCACAAATATCTACTTTATCTTAGCATGGACAAACATAAAATACACTTATCGTGTGATGATGAGCTGCACTTAATATGAAGCCAGTGGCCACAATCACAGCATTGGAACACCTTGCCTTTCTTCTTCGTGCGATCTGGCATTGCACTTATGGTCCGATATCTTATTCCAGTTTATAAAAGTCTTTCTTTAACATACTACTGAAACATGGATAAGTGGAAATGTCTCATGATGGATACTGGTACCCACATCAACACATTCAGCATTCTGAAATAATAATTTAAATGTCTGTTACAACCTACATTTCAGTTGCATGTTAATTGTTTTAATTTACAGAATGGCAAACTTAACTCACTGGCATACTACTGAGAACTATGTAAATAGGAGTCTGAAGAAAAAATCCCTTGAAATCAGATAAAATTGAATTTTTTTATGCTGATTAACTGTTTTGGCTCTTTATTGCTCAGATAGGAGACAAGTTATTAAAATTTGATGCTTTTTCTTTGTATCTATTTTTTTTTTAATATTTTCATAGTTCAAGCTCAAACTTTTAAATATTTAACCCTTTCGACAGAAGAACTATGATGACGATAGATACTATATTTCCCAATGACCAAAATGAAAGAAACCCCATAAAAATCTGATAAATAATAAATATTCTACAAACTGCAAAGTCAAAACAACCAATCCGGTCATTTTTGGCCACTTTCATAAAGGATGGTTTATACAAAACCCTAAATCATCCTTTGCTTTCTTTTGCGAGACAGTACAATAATGTGTTAAAATTTCATATTGTAATTTTTTTTTTTAAATTTAGTTTCTGCATATGGATGCTTTGACAACTTATGTCTCATCCATTCAGATCAAATCAAAACATTGAAAAATATATCAAGGTCATTTCAATGATATAATGACATAGCTAATTCTCAAAATATTTATTTTTCATATAACTAAGCTTCTACCCCAAAATTGTTTCATGATTCTCCTCAAAATCATTAGGGGCCTTCTTTTGATCAAGTCCCACACTTATAAAACTTATAAAAATCTGTGACGGTCATTTCAAGTTATCATACAACATATAGCTTATTCTCAAAATTTGCACTTTTTCATTTAAAAACTAAGTTTTTCCCCAAAAATTGTTGTCGGATTTTCTTCAAAATCAAAAGGGAACTTTCTTTGGTCAAGACCAATCTTGAGTATTAAATCATATAAATCCTTTAAAACAATCTTAATTTATTGTATGACAATTCTCAAAATATGCACTTTTTGGTATAAAAACGAAGTTTTTCCCTCAAAAGTGTTTTCAGATTTTCCTCAAAAAAGAAAGGGAGCTTCCTTTGGTCAAGTTTAGCCTTGAGTATCAAAATCATTAAAATCCCTGAAGGCAATCTAAAGTTGTCATACGACATATAGCTTATTCTCAAAATATGCACTTTTTCACATTAAAAGAAGTTTTTTCCAAAAAAATAATTTTGTGATTTTCCTCAAAAAGGAAAGTTCAACTTTGCGTTAAAAAATTTTAAAAAATGGTGCAGGCAATCTTGATTATCGTACGACATAGAAATGCTTGCTAACAGACAGAGGGACAGAAGGACGGACAGACTGATTACTATAGGGCACCACCATTTCATGGCGGGGCCCAACAATGATGAATAAAGTTGGAATAACCAACTTTAGTAACTAAATTTGGAGGAACTTGCTTAAGATGTGAAAAAATAAGTTCAAATAACCATAAGAGTAACAACTTGACAGGATTTAACATCTAGTATTCTGCCTTGTTTCCTATAAACCACCAACTGTTTTTTTTTTTTGTTTTTTTTTTTNATGAGTCAGCAGTTGACAAAGATCCTGAAAATAAAAAATAAAGGATAACTTCACATAACATTATCACATTAATCTTTCGAAAAATTTTAGTTAATAAACTAGAAATACTGTGAGCATAGCTCATCCCTACACATTGGATACATGTTTTAATATGTGAAACTCCAAAAATTGGTATTAAAGGTCAAAATCTAAACTAGGGGTCTGAAAATGGTACTGGTTGAATAATTTCTTAAGAATTATGCCAGTTTTGTGGATGCTCTACAGCTGGGTACTTTTTCCTGTGCCTTTATACATGTACAGACATGTTTTGATTACCCCGCCACACATATTTCCGAGGTATTATGCGATAACCTAAGTCATGTGTCTGTCTGTCGATCAGTCCCCGAAAGGTTTCTGACTGATAATTTGAAAACACAGGTCAAGTTCGATTTTGTGTTCAGAGGTCCAAGGGGATCACGAGTTATGCCCCTTGAAACTTTAAAATTTGGTAAATTTAAGGGTTTCCAACTGAAACTTGTACAGGAAGTACCAATTGTCTTCAAACTTGGTAAGTAAGTTGTATACAAAATGTATATAAATCACATAATGTATATTTGATCATTTTTGAGAATTCACAGCCATGAGAATTGGCAGCCTGGCCCTATTTTGGATTATTATACCAGTAAGTTATATATAAATCAAGAAATGTATATTTGATCATTATAGAGAATAGCACAGCCGTGAGAGTTAGGAGCCTGGCCCAATTTTGAATTATTATACCAATACCCTATCATATATAAATCAAGAAATGTATATTTGATCATTTTTGAGCATTTCACACCCGTGAGAATTGGCAGCCTGGCCCTATTTTGGGTTATTATACAAATACCCTATCATATATCAATCAAGAAATGTATATTTGATCATTTTGAGTGTTTCACAGCTGTGAGAATCGGAAGCCTGGTCCCATTTTGGATTATTATACCAATAGTCTATCATATATCAATCAAGAAATGTATATTTGATCATTTTTGAGTGTTTCGAATCCGTGAGAATTGGCAGCCTGGCCCTATTTTGGATTATTATACCAATACCCTATCATATATATATGAAGAAATGTACATTTGATCATTTTTGAGCATTTCACACCCGTGAGAATTGGCAGCCTGGCCCTATTTTGGATTATTATACCTATACTCTATCATATATAAATCAAGAAATGTATATTTGATCATTATTGAGAATATCACAGCCGTGAGAATTGGCAGCCTGGACCAATTTTGAATTATTATACCAATACCCTATCATATATAAATCAAGAAATGTACATTTGATCATTTTTGAGCATTTCACACCCGTGAGAATTGGCAGCCTGGCCCTATTTTGGATTATTATACCAATACCCTATCATATATAAATCAGGAAATGTATATTTGATCATTCTGAGTGTTTCACAGTCATGAGAATTGGCAGCCTGGCCCTATTTTGGATTATTATACCAATACCCTATCATATATAAATCAAGAAATGTATATTTGATCATTCTTAGTGTTTCACAGCCGTGAGAATTGGCACCCTGGCCCTATTTTGGATTATTATAGCAATACCCTATCATATATAAATCAAGAAATGTATATTTGATCATTTTTGAGTGTTTCAGACCCGTGGGAATTGGCAGCCTGGCCCTATTTTGGATTATTGTACCAGTAAGTTATAATATGTAAATCAAGAAATGTATATTTGATCATTATTGAGAATATCACAGCCCTGAGAATTGGCAGCCTGGCCCTATTTTGGGTTATTATACCAATACCCTATCATATATAAATCAAGAAATGTATATTTGATCATTCTTAGTGTTTCACAGCCGTGAGAATTGGCACCCTGGCCCTATTTTGGGTTATTATATCAATACCCTATCATATATAAATCAAGAAATGTATATTTGATCATTCTGAGTGTTTCACAGCCATGAGAATTGGCAGCCTGGCCCTATTTTGGATTATTATAGCAATACCCTATCAGATATAAATCAAGAAATGTATATTTGATAATTTTTTAGTGTTTCAGACCCGTTGGAATTGGCAGTCTGGCCCTATTTTGGATTGTTATACCAAATATAAATCAAGAAATGTATAATTGATCATTTTTGAGAATATCACAGCCATGAGAATTCACAGCCTGACCCAATTTTGGATTATTATACCAATACCCTATCATATATAAATCAAGAAATGTATATTTGATCATCACAGCCATGAGAATTGGCAGCCTGGCCCCATTTTAGATTATTATACCAGTAACCTATCATTTATAAATCAAAAAATGTATATTTGATCATTTTTGAGTGTGTCACAGCCATGAGAATTGGCAGCCTGGCCCTATTTTGGATTATTATACAAATACCTATCATATATAAATCAAGAAATGTATATTTGATCATTTTTAGAGTTTCACAGCCATGAGAATTGGCAGCCTGGCCCTATTTTGGATTATTATTCCAATACTCTATCATATATAAATCAAGAGATGTATATTTGATCATTTTTGAGTATTTCACACCCGTGAGAATTGGCAGCCTGGCCTTATTTTGGATTATTAAACCAATAACTTATCATATATAAATCATGAAATAATATTTGATCATTTTTGAGTATTTCGCAACCGTGAGATTTGGCAGCCTGGCCCAATTTTTGATTATTATACCAGGATATCAGGATCAGTATTTCACATAACTCAAGAAATGCTAGATGGGTATGGTTGAACACTCTGAAATACTTGACAAGGTTATACAGTCATTATTTTGACAGCACTTGTCCTGTGATACAAGATTCAAGAAACGCATATTTGTTTAAACCGACAACAATCACATCATCATGTCATGGCTCTTAAAGTAAACATAACTGATACGGGGGGGGGGGGGGGGTCACTTCAGGTGGAATTGGTTACAGGCCTGCCGCTGGCATTTTGAAAATACTCCCCTTTCATATAGTTCCCCCAACAAAATATCGACCCATTCCTATAGTAAATTTCAAAAATAAGCAACCCAACTATATAGTAAGAATGTGTAATTGGAGTCAGAAAACCATTAATTTCCCAGTAGGGATGTTCTTAAACATCATATAATGATATATACTTGATAAAGTACAGCAACTTGTAGAGATTCTGCCCATTGGGGGTTAATTTACTACCCATTAATATACATGATGTCAAAAATTACTACCCATTCATATAGTTGACAACTGCAAAAAACAGGCCCATTCCAGCGGCACGTCTGTATATACCTCTATATCCTCGTGTATCGTAAAGTCGAGACCCCAAGACTATTTTGTCTCAAACAATTCTAAATTAATTTCAACAATCCTGTAAATTACAATATAAATATTAAATATACTTTCACTCTTTTTTGGCACAGATTTAATTATTTCTATTTACTTAGAAGGTTATTAAAAACCCTCCAGAGAGTGGGAGGGCATTTCCACTGCGATTTTGGTAGTGTATTGTAAAGTCGAGACTCCATATTTGCTTACTGTGGTGAATAAAAATGAAAGATTAAAATGGCACATTATGAAGAACATCATATGTACTGACAATCAAAATTAAAAGCAGTCATGAATCTATTTTCAGTGTCACAAAATATTTAGAATATGGCACTGAAATAAAATTCCCACCAGAGGAAAAATATATTTGCTAGAGACTTTTCAACTGCTTATTTAATTTGCCTATTGCAATCTGAATTCTTTCTTTTATCCATCATGTTTCGTCACATGGTCAAGGTGTTATGAAAACGAAAGTTGGGGTCAACCTCGGAAAGACGGTCATTAAAAATACAAAATATTTTTGTTGCACTCATAGTCACACTTTTTACGTTGTGAAAGGTAAAAAGAATAAAAAGTGATATGTTTTGCAAGAAATTTTTCTCAAATTACTTGTAATATAAGTTCAATTTCAGCCATTAATTCTTTGACCAAGATATGCAAATTCATCAACTGACCATGTCTTTCATGACCTTGGTGACCTAGGTGCTCTAAAAATAACCAAAATAAGATTCCTAAAAATGGACAAAAATGGCGGAAATTGGCATCTTTCAGGTTTTCTTTGTTTTTACCTGTTAAAATATTGATTTTGAACAGATACTTGTATTAATTTAAAACTCAGACATCAGTTTGACAATCCTTGGTCTAGCAATGACTTTAACGTCATCTAATGAATATGCAAAATAGATGACCCTCGACTTTACAATACTCTCGACTTTACAATACACGACGATATAGGAAGTGACCCCCCCCCCTGTTAAAGTGTTTGTTTCCAAAAATCATTCTTGTCTACTTAGGTGCTCTTGGTATTCACGGAGTGCATAATAATAGCTGATTTTGGTAGCTGTCAGCTTGTCAATCTTTGGGTCGTTTAAACCTAGATATGGAATAAGTTGTCTCCTTGACATTTACGCCATTTCCTTTCTTTTTGGATTATCCAACATAATTTTTGCACTCGTCACGTAGTGTAAAATGACTCTAGCTCATGGACAAATATGAGAAAGACCTTATCACTTAGAAGCATACAGTATTTAATCATATGACATACATATGTAGTCTGTTTCATCATACTTACATTCAGTATTCCCACACGTGTGCTTTCATTTTTCTACTTTCACTTCTCGATTTCTTGACCGGAAGTCACTATTTGCTTCCAAATCTCACACCAGAAGAGACAATGTATTTTTCCGGAAACGGAACTGGCAGTTCTCACAGGCTGGCAGATCTCACGCTACAACGTTTCAAGCAAACAATTTGGACGTCATAATCCCACACCGTCATATTTCGGCGGGAAACGTTTTCAAATTTCAAATTTAACGTGATTTCTCGGTATCACATGACGAGACTTACAGACCCTATTAGAAGAGCAGGACAAATTCAAAAGGAGCCATTAGCCGATCGTCTACAGTCCTCTAAGACTCTTAAGAGCTTGCTCCTCAGGGTTCTGAATGTGTTGTTTTCATTTATTGTGCAAAACAAAACAAAACGAATTTTGATCGAATGTAACCTGAAGCTAGGGTTACTTGGTCCTATTTTTATATCCATGAGCTATCTCCGGATTATTTCTGTTTAGGAGTGTCATACCTGTAAGCCGGAATTACTAGGCACTATTTCTATAATCCGGTAGTACCGGCCTTTGCACATTGACGCTCAAAGATTATTTATTTAGGAGACAAACGATACAAATACATGATAAAACATTTTTTGTTGTATCTTCCGAAGGCCTTATACCCCTTTTATATATTAGTTTATGACATTTAACTGAATATATTAGAAGCTCAATAACCAACAAAGTGAGGAATTGTAACACCTGATAATAAACTCGATACCATTATCACAAGTCTACAACTATTTGATATCTAAGAATAGAGTGCTACAAAAATGCTTATATTGATAAAGAATGACTTACTAGCAACTGTTTATACAAAATCTCGCTGTAATTACGTTTTTGTGATCCTAAAAGATGTAGGAGAAAACATATAGTTAATCAAGAAGAAATATTTATCCCGAAAATATGTTTGATCTCAGTTTCTTTCTATAATTCTGTTCAATGCGAATAAAATTTGGTAAGATTAACGTCTCTTCGACTGTGACCTTGCAATCTTAAATATCAGCTTTTAGGAGGAATTCCTTTATGAAAGGTCGCTGATACAGTTCAAATGTTTATGCAGGGATGTATTGGCTTGCTGAGGTAAAACTTACCTTTGATCCTTCCTCCAAAATTATGTTTTGTCTTTTTCTTTCCTTATCAAGAGTGGCCATGGAGTTGATAGTCTAACTGTATTTGGTTTTATTTGTATGTTAATTATACAATAGGGAAAAGGATAGATAAAGGGGGGATTTGGTATCCATGGACCGATTTAACCCTACCGATGGCTTTTTCTAGTGCCGGATCCAAGTCCGGCCATCCCGAGTTGTTATTGTTTCTTTTTATCGTTTCTTCGCAATTCAAACAAAATACTGCCTTTCATACAAAATAGCAGTATCCCATCAACCCTTAGATCTCGAAAATATTATGTCGTATTGAACTGTAACAAACACCTTGATGAAAGAAATGCATGCACATACTCTAAAACTGAAGGGATAAAATCCTTGGCTTCTCAACTCTGTTGGCATCAAGGATAACATGTTTAATCCATAATAAATCTCTCCTAAATATTTCGGGAAAACGTTTAAAATTTCGATGCTTTGATATGGCAGAAGTTCTCCGATGAGTCATAGAGAGTAACGAACCTAACACGTTTCGAAGCATTGGTTTTGACTATTTACTTTATAACCATAACAGATGATAAAGTTTCAATATTGACAGTATGGAAGGTGAAAAGTAGCCTTCAATTTTGAAATTCCTTTTCCTGCACAGAAGCTTAAAATTGAATATTGTAGTACTTGTAAACGCCCCCACCATCAATTAGGACCAACGTTTTCCTTTTTTTTGTTTTTTGCTTTTGTTTTTTGTTTATTTGTTTGTTTGTTTGTTTGTTTTTGTTCTTGCTTTGCTTCAACTGTATGATAAATGCCCCTTAGTAACGAACTTTCTATTTTACAAAAACGATTAAAACAACTACATGGTATAGTCATTTGCGAAACATTGATCCTACTTTTAATATATCATTCTTTATATTTTTTGACAGGAGACTCGACCATAACTATGTTACAGACCTTAAAGTCGGGCTTTTCCATAATTTAACAAATCTTCGGGAATTGTAAGTATATAAAAGGCTCTGAAAAAACTGTACAATTCTTTCAAAAAAATCTTTCGAAACACTAGATTTGCAAACTGTTCTAATAACTGTGTGTCCATTTAGCTTCAAACAGCATTTTAATATTTTTATATTAGCTCTTCCCTATAAAGCCTGCAGGACAAATTAATCCATAAAATTTATATTTACCTGTTTAATTGATTGAGCAAAAACTTTGAATTGTTGGCATTCTTTGATTGAATAAAGTTTTAAATTGACAAAGATATTTAGATTTCCATGAAATAAAAGGGACAACAGGAAACACCTACATTGGCTGGAAAATATAATTACATGCCACAACCTGACAGGGAACTACACAGAAAAAACACAAAACAGACAAAAGACAAACGTGAACAACGATAGAAACTCGGAACAGCCGTACTTGGTACCGGCACTAGCAAAAGCCAGCGGTAGGTTTAAACCGGTTTATGGGTACCGCAGCCTCCCCCTTATCTGTCCCGTTTCCCTATAGTTTAGTAAACATACCAATAAAACCCTTTACAGGAAGTACTAACTCCATGACCACAATCTTGAAAGGAGAGAATATGACAATACGATACACATACACATTTTCTCGTCATTTGTTCAGTTATCTCCACAATATAAATGGAATACTACTAAAGTTGGCGTTAAAAATAACCATGCAGTCAATCACATCGTCTCGTTAAAATGAAACTTCCTTTCTCTAATTTCTATCCAGTTTTCACATTTCCTGAACGGTGTGGAAACATTTGTTCTCCTTTCTAGTTTCGTGAAATTTCCCGCCAAATTTATTCGGAATACAATCCTCTGCGTTTTTCATTCAGTCATTAGAGAAACAGTTTCCACAACTTAAACACGTTAATTATGAAATTTCTCACACCTCGTTAAATAAATTTTGAAATGTTTAAAAGCTCGACAAGCCTCGCTTTCAAACATTTGCAAAATTTATTTAACTTGAAGTGAGAAATTTCATAATCAACTAGTTCTCGTTATGGAAACTATATGTCATATTCCTCTTGGTAGTTTTCTCGTGTTAGCCCTAAACATAACGTGCTGGCCTAGACAATGACAGGATTTATATTAAATATCATACAAGATCTTAGCCTTTTGTCCATATGACGTAAACATGATACGTATTCATTCAAACGTAAAAACTATAAAAGGCTGAAATATATTTCAAAATATATTTCAAACTTTCCAAAAATAAAGGAACTTTCAAAAAAAAGGAATATTTGTTTCTTACACAAGACGTGAATTTCACAATGCATAATCAATAAAATACCAGAGGTATCATAACGTCTTCCGGAGAGGTAAGTTTTATTTCCACCTTTCAATGGCAACCGTCATTATGTTGACAAAAAGACCAATATTTTGTCAAAGTCTGGTAATCAAGTCAGAAACCATTAAGGAGCATGCTGGCTATTATAAATTATTGTAATTCAAATCAATACAATTTATCAACAAAAGAATGAGTCAAGGAATGCCCATTACGAACTTCAGATTAACATAAATTTAGCCTTTCAAACAGTCTTATAATATAAAAATTATTAAGACTAAAAACACTTATTCATGGTATACCAAATATTTGTACAAAAATTACTGTGTAAGAGAACATTAATTAGTTTGTTTTCTCTGGTACTTATTAAGTGGTATCTTTTCTGTAACAGGGAGCTGGACGATAACCACATAACGGGATTAGCAGTTGGTATATTTGTTTTCTGTAGTATGCATTAAATGTTATATTTTCTGTAACAGGGACCCGGCCGATAACCATATAACAGAATTAACAATTGGTATATTTTTTCAGTAGTATGTATTTAATTCTAGATTTTCTGTAACAGGGAACTGAACGATAATCACATAGCAGAATTAACATTTGGTATATTTGTTTTCTGTAGTATGTATCTATTATTATAATTTCTGTAACAGGGAGCTGAACAATAATCACATAACAGCATTAATAGTTGGTATATATATTTACGTGTTATATTTTATATAACAGGGAGCTTGACGATAACCTAATTACGGGATTAAGATTTGGAATATTTGACGAGTTAGTAAATCTTGAAATTTTGTAAGTAGTTAAGACACTTTTTTTTATTTTTTTTATTTTGTATTTTGTATTTTGTATTTTGGCAAAGAAAAACTTACTGAATTGCCATATATTTATTAATTAACAATGAAAAGAAATTGAGTAAATTCACATGAGACAAATACATGTTGAACACCCATGCCATATAGCCCCTTGATATGGGATCGTCTACAAGCAAATGCTGTTAAAATCAAATTGTACAAATTTACTGTTTTTATCAAAATTCTAACCACTTAAAATACTGAGGCTTCATTCCGTGTATGACACTCGCTATAATTCCTTGGTACTGGATTTGGCTTCCTACTTCGATTTTTTTTGGTAACGAGTACTTCTTTTGTGACAACTTTCGGAATATGGCTTTCCATATTATTTGATATTAAGGTAACTTCTTGAAACACGTGTACAGCATAACGAAATTTACAGTTTTTTTATGCAACATCGCTATTTTTTGTATTTTCAATAAGATTGGTAACAGCATTCATTGAAGCAATAACAAAATATCAAAATTACTGTTAATTCATTTTCTGCATATGCGGATTTCGACAACTTATGTCTCTCAGTGCTATGTAATTATTTAAAGTTTATTGTCGACGTGTTTCTATTTCAAAGTATACTGACGCGATTTTGCTCTTTTACTGACGACATGTTTCTGTCAATGTAATTGACAGCTATTTAACTACATCCATTAAAATCTGTGATAAAATGATATGCTCCACAATGAAATGAATGAAATCACGTTTGCTATAATATCCATGTTTTGTGGTCCAATAGGACAATTAATTGTTATTTGTAATATGATTATTAAAATTTCCTTTGATGTTTCAATGCTCTAAAGGCCGATATTCCGTGTAGAATGAATTAATCTCACTATTTGGAAGTTATTGCACTGTAGAAAAGAACAGTTCCTACACACAATAAACATACAATGGGATAGGAGGGGCTTAATTCAGTGCATTAACTTAATGCGAATTAGATGAAAATGCATTGCTTGACTCCTCCCCCAGACAACTCAGAAGCCAATGACATTCATCTTGTTTTTTTATTATTGTAAACAGCTAATGTTAGTAATTAACTGTCTTTATTATTTTACTCTGGTTTTCTTGTCAGAAAAATGATTTTTATATGTTCCTTTTTATACATGTCTTCTATTCAAAATTTGTCAAATTTTACATGTTATTCTTCTTCTGTTCCAACCAGTGTCATGCCCCTCCCCAAACAGCAAATTGCCAATCTACAGGAGCAATTCCTGTTACTAGTATTTTATTGTCGAGGAACGGATATGGTCTGAAGATACAACACACATTGCGAATTTCGAATGTCTTTCTAAAAAGGAATCTTATAACTCAGTATGGACAGAAGTCTCAGGTTCCTCTGTTCACGGTCCTAGCAAATAGAAAAAAGGCCACCAGCATGACAGAGGTATGTCGGACTTAATTGACCGTTGTAACTGTTAATTAAAATGCCGAAACTAAGTGCTTATAATGTAAAGATGAGGGGACGACCATTTGATTTTTCGGGGGGGGGGGGAATTATTTATTTTCATATCCATCTCAGACAATTATTTTCGCAAAATGCCACACCAAAAATAAATAATTGTTTGAGATATTTATCAAATTGAGCGGGTGGAAAAAATCAGATGCAGCATATTTCTCCAAACAAGGTACGTAAGTGTGTGATAAAAAACATTAAAAAATAAAACACCCAATTACCTAACAAACTGCAACAGTACCTCTTGAAATGTGTACTCGTTTTAAATCACGTGCTAATTGTTCGTTTAGGACTGTGTTGATTGTTATCTGTCATTCATGTTAAAAATCATTAGCATATTTAACGCACTCTTAGTAAAACGTTTTTCATTGGTCATATTACAAATCATATATAGCACCGCCTTACTAATTAAAATTATTTATTGCACTCAAACCGCTACGCGGTTTTCGTGCAATTAATATTTTAATTCGTAAAGCGGTGCTAAATATATAACATTAAGCGGTTCCTTAACAAGATGCAAAATCGAATCAAGACTCGTCGTCATGTATTTTGTCAGAGCCGTATTGTAAGTCTACGCACTTAAGGGTTACGAGTGTGGTTGTCCTAGGCAATATTAATGAATATGTTCATGTTGTATATCGCTGGAAAAAAATCTTCTCCCTAAAAGTATCAAACAAAATAGCAACCATCAAGAAAAAACAAACAAAACAAGTTAGATTTCTGCACCTACCCCTGGTTTGTTGACATCGACTTCCTATATTATAAGTCGGCGAGCGTTCGAAGGTAAGAACGGAGAACAAGGATGCTAAAAAGGTGGCCCCTATTGACTTCATTATGTTTAAGACCTGTTTTACCTAACAATTCAATGGATTAATAAAAATGAACAAATAAAACAAAAATCAAAAACAACAAATGGGATACATAAATGCTTTTAAAAATTATTTTATTTAGTAAAAATAAAAGATCAATAATCTATGTTTATGTTTCACTGCCTTTCCAATTTTTTAGCAGCCTCTTTCGCATTCTCACATTATTGAATTATAGTAACAACGCTAGACTTGGACATAAGTAAACCTGCCTTATATTCTTTTAAAGGAAATCATTAGATATTTGATGGCATTGGATTTCTATAAAGGGGTAAAACCAAAGAGAACTGAAAATTACCTTTTTTCGTTTGGTGACCTGATACTCGTGTTTGTAAACCAAGAAATGTAAGCCTTTCACACAATTCAAAACGTAAAAATCAGGGCTTTAATGTTTCAGCTGGGGAAGAATATCAGCTAACTGTTCGCTGAGAGGTTTCAACAACAATTAAGACTCAGCTAGATCACTTTGTGCAGATTACAGCAGACGAATGTTTAATATGATAAGAGGTAAAGTGATTTCCAAACTTACAAGGCGCACAGATTAACAACATCCGACAGTTATATAAAAAATATAATGTACTAACTTTATCAAAAGTCCATAATTTATAAAATACTCTGTCAGATCCTACACTGATTAAAAAATACATTTGAAACGGTCATTTAATAAAATAACAATATGCAAAATATTATTTGCAGGGACCTTCACCAAAACCCAATATCAAATCTGAAAATTGAGACGTTTGAGCCTCTAGTGAATCTAATGCGCTTGTAAGTATACCATGTTTTACAATGTCCAAATTTTATCAATTAAAAATGTGTCTTTCTGGAGCACCTGTTGTCACTGTGGCTTTTGTGGAGTTTACACAGTTAGTGCTTTACTTTTGAGTGTTGTATTTGTAAAGTTCGTGTGCTTTATGTGAGTGTTTAATGTATTTGAACCATTTGGTGTTTTCTGTACTGTGAAATTTACCCGTTAAAGGGAAATAAAAAGCATCGTTTGCTCTGAATCTTTAGAATTGTGGTACTTGTTTTGTCGCCATTATCATGGATTTTAATTTACTGTTTTAGTACTTTTGAAAATTGATTGTTGGCCTCTGCAGGAATCCCCTCTTGCCTACCAAATTATACTTCACCAAAATTATATAAAATCTTCTTTTTTGAGTCATATTTTCTCTTCTTGCTTGCTTGCTTGCTTGCTTACAAAACGGCCTATAACAAAAGTTCTAGTCATCATCTCACGTATGTACCTATTTTTGAGGTTTAGAAAAAAACAACGGCAGCAGATTACAAAAGAAAAAAGAGAGAGTGTATAGGTTATACATGGAAACGATAAAGATTGATTGATTGATGTCTTACACCAACTTCAGCAATATTTTAGCTATTTTGCGGCGAGAACTGTTAAGTACTTTGACCAATTACAACACATATATAAATATAATTATAAAACCATATAGTAGTAGCTTTATAAAAGTAAAACAAGAGTGTAAAATACAAAAAAAAAAAAAAAAAAAAAAAAAACAAACAAACAAACAAATAACACACAAAGGAGAAATGCCAGTTTATCTGTTACAATATTAGAACTTTAAAATAAATCTATTTAAATCTTACTAAATGAATTGATTGCTTTTAAAAATTGGACGATTTTGTCGCCAGCGACGTTTGTAAATAGGTCTTTAAAACAATCAGAAAAATAAAAATCACGCCTGATATCGGCAACATCTACACATTCAATTAAGACATGTTGGATTTTATAAGGACATTTACTTTGATTACATTCAGGTCGGTCATCACTGTTTAGTATAAAACTATGTGTTGTTCCAGTGTGTCCCATACGACACCGGGTCAACACTACCTGTTCCCCACGGTTTTTACCGTAGGAACCAACTTGTCTACCGACGTCTTACTATATTCCATGCAGCTTATTATTTATTTTCAGATCCGATTTGGCTTGCCATAACTAAAAAATGTATTTTACGATTAAAGGCTTCATGTCAGTGTACGGTACTGGACAATCCGCCATCTCGTCATCTAGTGCAGCTTTGACTTCCTAGTCGGTGACTGTTTCCACAGATTCCAAGATGGTTAGGGATCCAAACATAAATGACTTCTTTGTCTAATGCTACAAGTGTCTTGTATAATCCAGCTATCTTTAAAATTGGGTGTTTTGTTTTTTGACTTTCAATTGTCATTAACTTATTTGTTTGCGATAAAGCTACAAATTTAAGGGCTGAGTAAATAGCGTTTGCTTCAGTAGTAAATATGAAACAGGAGAATTGCTGAACAATCTCCAAAAATGGCTGCAGAAGCCAATCTGTCTCCATCCTTAAAGCCATCTGTGTACATTTGTAAGTATTCAGGATGTTCAGATTAAATTTTTGGAGTTTCACTAGGGGCAATTTCATCAAAATTTATATTAGCAGATTCAAGGTTGGGTTTGATACGTTATAACGTTTGGGCGTTTTTCATTGTAAGCTTTGTGAAGAGGATTGAAAACACAGTTGTGAGCAGGATTGGAAGGATACGCTTTAAGCATTTATAGCATATTGTGAACCAAGTTTAACACGTCGGTCTTCCAAGAATGGTTTATCAGCTGCAACATAGAGACTCTCCACAGGAGAGGTTCTGAATGCAACTAATGAAAGACGCAAACCTTGATGGTGAATGATACCTTATACTTTAATGTATGATATACGGGCGGAACCGTAAATGAAACATCCATTATCTAGTTTTGATCGAATCAACAATCGATATAAATTTCATAAAACCGTGCTATCCACATCCAGTCGGAACTCAACACAATTTTTAAAACATTTAGCATTTTGACATGGGAGGAAGGAAAGTTTACTGTCAAAGATTAAACCAAAGAACTTGGTCTCTTTTGCAATAGTTATAGGGTTGTTGTATAGTTTAAGCTCTGGGTCTGAGTGCATTTTAAGATTACAACAGAAATGTGTCCCGACCGTTTTCGGGCTTGAAAATTGTTAAAACCATTTTCGATTGCCCATTATTCGATTCTGTCTAGACATGGTTGCAATTGTCGTTCTAAAATGTCCATGTTTTTATAACGATAGCAAATCAGGAAATCATCCAAATATAGAGATCCGTCAATGCTATCTTTCAGGACATGAGCTATATACATTTATTTCCCATGCATGTGGGAGATATGAAGATTTGTTTACCCGAGGGAATCATATTTCCCGAAGGCATCCACTGAGGGTAAACAAATCTTCATATCTCCATCATGTATAGGAAATATTTTATTCCACCACTAATTTTAAAACGTACAAATTATTGGCGGCTGTATTCAGAGGGGGCTCTGCTTGCCCTCCATCTTTCCTGAATTTTTTTTATGATCTTTAAGAATAATTCAGGCAAAAATTGACAGAAACTGGCAAAAACTCGTCTGGAATCATTTTTACCTGAAACTCCACCTGAATCCCCCTGAAATCGAAGGCCGCTGCATCCATCGGTAAAAATGTAATGGAGTAATAAGGACTCCAGAACTAAAAGTACACTACAGATAGAAAAGGCATTGTCGTTGCTAAAATAAATTTGTTTTATTGATTTTTGAAATTGATATGACAACACAAATGAACTAATTGAAACTTTACTGTTGAGACCATATTATTCAGCAAATACTCCTGGTTAGGCGACATTGAGCTGTTCCTTAACTCGGAACTCCTCTTTACTATTGCTTAAATTCACTCAATAATATTTTATAGGGTAACCCTTGTAAAATCTAGAGAATTTCGAATGAGGGGATGATATTTGGACACGACGTTCAGCGGGAAACACGATGTTTTGTTCACAGTCACGTGTGACGGTCTTAGCCAATGAAAATTCGTTATTATTTAAGTTATAAATATATAGTGAAATAAAACTATTTATTTTTACACTGAATAATGTAACTGAAAGGATACTTCCTTGCAGACACCAATCTCTTATATAAATGAGTCAGAAAATGTTGAATTGACTGTGACGTTAAATTCCCGGTCCTTGAGTAAATTCTTAATAAAATAAGGCAAGCTTCCTCTCAACCCCATATCAAAAAGATCTTTTAATTTTTCTTTATTTCCATGTTGTATCGTATACTTATCGGTGGCGAAAAAGAAAGATACAGCATACAGCATGTTCTTTCTATAAATTGAATTTCTAACGAACGTTTCAAATCGAAACTTGATGGTCTATTGTAGTCCGACCTTGTCGAAATCCATTTTGGATGTTCGACAGGAGACCGTTCGATTCGAGATACCAAACAAGACGGTTGTTTATCATCCGTTCCATTGTCTTACACACACAACTCGTTAATGCTTGTGGTCTATAATTTGATGGTTCGGAATCATTTTTATCCGGTTTTGGAATAGGTACTATAGTTGCTTGTTTCCACGTTGGTGAAAGTTCCCCTGTTTCCGAAATATTATTAAAGAGATATAAAAGAACTTCCAGGGTTGTTTTAAGAAGGTGTTTGAGGACATTGATAGTGGATATCTTCAGGGTCATATGCCGTTTCAATTCATCCATCGATTAAAGCCTGTTATATTCCTCTGTATTTTCAGATTAAAGTAAGTTTTTTTTTGTTCTTTAATTCGCTGAAAAGTAGGTTCTAGGTTTTTCGACGAAGAATATTTCTCAAAAGTATCTCCAATTTTATTTGCAATTATCTTTTTCGGATGTTAAAATATCTTGTCCGTTTTTGATGTGATGGACATTAGCTTTCCTATTTTACTATTAATTTTTTGTATCATATTCCAAACTCTGTTCTTAGGGATGTGGCAATTTAATTTGAAAACAAAGTTGCGCCAATGATTAGTCTTCTTTGTTTCGAGGTTCTTCGAGCTTTTGCATGAAAAATGCGAAACTGCCTAGATTGTCCGTCGTTGAATGTTTATTGGAAAGTGACTCTGCCTTTTCCGTTTTTTCAAGGCATCATCACAGTCATCGTCAAACCAAGGTTTCCCAGACCGCTTTTGGGTTTGTCGAGGTTTAAGGTATAGATTTATCTGCAATGGAAATGTTGAAGAATGATGAATGAGTGATCACTACTACATAACCCGCCAAGAAAGTCCAACAGTAGAGATGGGTCAGTTGTAATTAGGTCTATAGCTGAGTAGGCCCCATTTCCAGGATGTTAATGTGTTTGAACGGTCATTAAAGATACATAAACTTTCCTGTAACATTATGTCTTCAATCTTTTCACCTCTGTCATTTAAAGCAGAACTGCCAGACAATGGATTGTGTGCATTGAAATTATCCACTTTTATAAATGGGGCAGGCGGTTGGTCAGTCAAGTTTTTAAGTTGACTCAGACTTGGGTTGAAATTTTATAGCAAATAAACAGAACATAATTTTATCTAAAAAAAAACTCTCTGCAACAGCCTGAAGATCGGTACTTAGATCAACAGTACTGTGGTGAATATTGTTGTTGACGCCGCCAGCAGCTCGTTCAGTCTCAAGTACATAAGTGCTGAAGAGGGAGTAGTTCTTAAAATTTAACGTATCACTGTTCTTCATGTGCGTTTCCTGAAGACAAGATGCCGCAGGATTAAAAACTTGAATTAATAAAGTAGTTTCAATAAAATTTATCTTAAAACCTCGGCAATTCCATTGAATAATATTATTCATTTTAGTCGTATTGGTGAGATATTTCCCTTTCAGGAAACCGCGGAATAACTACACGATGGTCCACTAACAGACGAAGACCTTTTGTATGTTTAAGAAATAAAACATGGCCGCCATACTATATTGTCATTATAACATGGGCTTGAGTTGTTTTTGCAAATATTTTATCCCGAGCGTTAGCGAGGGGTAAAATATGCAAAAACAACGAAAGCCCATGTTATAATGACAATATAGTATTTGGCGGGTATGATCTATTTCGATTCTGATATGGAAATTTCACCCATTTTATACCCGAAGCGAGCAGCAACTATCTAATGGTTCCGTAACATTTTGATTTTGATAAACAAATACACGGACAAAAAACTTTCCACAAATACAACAAAAACTTACTTTCGTTTGATGAAATTGCTTATTTAACTGTAGAAAATGCCTCAAGTCCTATTAATCTCCATTCAAACTTTCCAACCGACGCTGCTTACGAACCGGACATTACGATGTTATTTGTGACGTCACAAGTAGGAAAATTAAAGTTTGTCCCGAACATTGCCTTTTCAAGTAAAAAAAATTCCATAATGAATTTCGGAAACAAATTAAATTAAAAAAGTTGTTAGTGGATGGTAGATGATTTTGACAGTTAAAATGAAAAATAGATTCAAAATATGCAACAGAAACTATGCATCTTTTGCGCATGTGCTAAGAGTGTTATATTGGTATTATAACATGACTCTATTTACAAAGCTAATACAGGAAGCCATATTAGAATCGTTCATTTTCGATGTTATTTTCTGTTTCTCTATCCATCTGGTCTTCGAAAGTTCCCCAAATGTCAGTATTCCAAAACGGTTTGGGGTGTTGAACAGGTTTTTTTTAGGTATACCAGTGTCTTCGTCTGAAGACAGGCTTTCATATCTGTAAGAAGTAGTAATAGTCGAGTTGGACTTTTTGAGTCTATTCTGTCTATGGCTATTTGCACTTCTAGGTGGCTTTTATTTTCTGCACTAGACGAACGTTCTGCAGATTTCTGTTCGTTGGCTCTAGTAATTTTAGAGCTAGTCTTTAAATGTGTGTTTTTAGATGATTATCGAACTTTGGAAAGAGATTTGCATACAGATTGTGTTGATTGCGATGATTGTGTTGACTTTGTTGAATTTAAAAAAAAAATGTTGGAGTGATGATTTTTTTTTTCTTTCGGAACAGCTTCTACAGGTAATGGTCCTGGGATTTGAATGTTAATTTGCCAAGTATATGTTGTTTGGGTTTCCACATGCGAGAAGGAGTTAGGTTTTTTAACTTTGTCTGCGTATATGGATGTTGCCATTGAAGATGTGTTTGATGAATTTTTTTTAGGAAATTTGTTGACGTGCTTCTTTGTACGAAATGTTTTTTCTCCGTTTTAAGTTTTAAAACGTCCTTTTCCTTGGTATTAAGTGAACAATCCCGTGAGGAGGCCATATGCGCACCGCTGCTGTTTATTAAGTTTAACACTGCTTCCTGATTTTTTCGAAATAAATCTTTGAACTTTTGTGATGCCTTGTGGAGATAATTCGTCACACATAGCTCTGAAAGATGCTGACTTCTATCTCTCATAATATCGTGGCTGATATTAAGAGTTCTGTGAGGAGATGCCGAAACTTAAGATTCTAAATCTATTAAATTTTCACTTTGAGTTATTGATGTAGCATCAATTAGTAAATCACCTGATTGCATTTCGGAGACGTTGTTCACTGTTTTTCACTGTTCCAGCAACGCGTCGGATGGTCTTTAAAATCGCAAATGGTTTGAATTTTGATATTTGCTTATCAGATGATCCAGTCAACACGATGAATTTGGTCCAACTGTTATACTCAAATTCTGGGATAGAATCGTCTAATTTTCTTTTTCTATTTAGAACTGGTTGGTTTTTGGGGTTTTGTTGTTTCATGCAGTAAGAAGGAGAGTTCACCATCTTTGTCACCCACTCTCCATGGAGTGCCCACATGGACGATACTTTGATTCTATTAATCTCCACCAGAAAGTATCGAGTGTTCCAAAGATGGTATACTCAAGGTGAGCGTAAACATCAGGCACTGATGTAAAGCGTACTACTTGATTGACCCATGAGCCACCGCCTTCTCCAGTACCTGCTATACTCGATTGACAGTTTAGATCAAGACAAAAAGGTACATTAGTTAACTTAAACTCAAGTTGGAAAGATATCTTGGAGGGCTTGGCGTTACCAGCCGATTGATCGGCCGGGCCAAATCCAACCTCCCGCTTTGATGATATCGGAGCCAAAGTAAGATATTGATCCTGTATATTCTCAGCCAAACGCATATTTAATGGCCGAAGCGGGAGTCTGAATTCAGGTCGCACCTACTAGGATCTCGTCAACCATCACCACGGGTCTCGACACACGGCAAAACATGTCGCCTCTGTTAAGAAGACTCATACTCCAAGCTCAAAGGATACTCCAGGCATATTCATACGCCGGGACCGCGCACGGCTGAAAACGATAAAGACGCTTAGATATAAGAAATGCAATTTTTTTGTATCCGTGTGCAAACTTTTTTCAGCTATTAAACTGGAGAAAACCAGAAGAGTACCAAAATCTGTCACCAATTCAAAAATGTGATGAGTGGGCAACTTTAGACCACTTTTTGAGTTTCTTCATTTTTAACAGAAAGAGGAGATACAAATACAGAATCGGAAAAATTGCTAACAGTTTCTTCTTCCGAATGTTAGAAGTTCATATTTTGTTTAATATATATGGAACGGACTGTAAAATTTGGAAGATAACAACAAAAAATGAATATAGGAATGAAAGACAAAAAAACAAAACACAAAGAGATATATATTTTGTTTGTTGTAAAACAGTGACAACATTGAAACTTAAGTTAAATAAAGCATCGTTTATTTAGAGTTAATTTATAGTTAGTTGTTTGACATTATACCCCTTAAAGGGAAAATTCGTAAAAAAAAATAAAATTTGATATTTTTTTCCATTTGTATAAATGAACCAGTATACATCTATATTAATGTTTTATTCCAAAGGATAAGTGCATGAGATCGACATTTCGATGAGATTGACTTCGTTGTGCGGGTCGCCATTTTGCCATCCTCTCGATAAAAAATGTGAAGATATGTCTAATGACCTTAGAGATACCAAATAACGGTGACCTACCGTAGCCATCATGTACATTCTTAATCAGTGTGAAGCAGACGGTTGTCTAACTAAATGATTGTATGACAAAAGCGTATTATATACTTTTCCTGGTTTTGTTCAAATATTTTGATCACATCTAGGTACAAAACCAACATTTTATTTTTAAGTTTTTTTTAAATATCAAAAAAGGTGCAATGCGAAATTCTCAGTGACCATGGATATAATAAATCTAAGTTCTGACGAGCAAACTGCTCTACAAATAATTGAAATAATATTAGCCGGGATAATAAGACACATCAACAGGTAAATTTTTGACAGATTGTTGTCCAACAAAACAACAAACCTGTTTATTACCCCCAATCAACAAACATGTACTTACCTTTGGCCATGACAGGAAGTATTAGCGTGGTTTATGCTCTGGTCCCTCTCTCTCTCTCTCTCATCCAAACACTAATACACAAAACTTGCATACAGTCGGATAAATTCCGATTCATAAACGAAAGTAATACATCATGTTTATCCATCAATGTTACCCAACCTCGGAGGCATGCAATTAAAATAAAGAAGGAAAAAAAATTCTAGTTTCGAATCCCAAAAGGAAATAAATGTCCCCAGGAAAGGCACAAACTTTGCCAATTTATCTAAATGTTCTGATGACAGCCCAAATACTTTTCAACCATAGCGAGCAGTGCTTAGTACACTATAATTAGTACATGGCATGTATTTCACAGAAAAAACATTACTTTTATAATTTATATCATTAACACATTCTTTTCTTGTATCCCTTACATTTTTAAAGCATTTTGTGTATTTCTCATATTCTTTTCTTTCTGTGACTTTACAAACGCGATATTTCTAGTGGACCCACTAATTTGCACATATTTGTTAATGAATATGAATATCTATATTGTCGTGAACTAAGCTTAGTTGCAGAGAAGATGAATATATATAATAAATAAATAATAAAATTTGCGTGTGTGGAAGTATAGAAACACAAAATCGCAGTGTTTGTTAACCAGGAGGGGTAGAATACGGGTTTTTTCTTGTGCAGTTCCTATTTACTTTCTGGCATGTGGCTATGTTTTTGGGCCAATGTAGGTGTTTCCTGTTATCTTTTTTATTCCATTATGCATAAAAAACAAACTATACTCATGTATATTCAAGATTATGCCATAGTGTGAATGATGTCTTTATATATTCTTGTATTTTTTTTTCCATTTGAATAGTAATGCAATAAATTTTTAATTTGATTTCTATTCATAAAAAAAAACACTATAACATTTATTAGATTTCCTCTTTTATAACACATTGGGCGAACTTTATACAGTTCTACTTGTTTTTAATTAGAATATCTTGACTCATATCATTGTCAATTATTAACCCTCCTCTTTTCAATATTTTATCCCTTATGAAGTCTGATATCTAAATGACACATTTTTTTATATTTTGAAAAAAACAAAAAACAAAACAACAGAAGATCGATTTTTTAAAGTATGTTTTCAAATCCCATCCAATATTGTCTACAACCAAACGCGCACCCACGTGCAATTATAGCCTCAGTATATTGTTTCTATTAATGTGATTTCTGTCAGGGACTATATATACGAATGTAAATTATGGTACCTGTTTCTGTCAATCATCGGTACAGGTAATCATGTAAAGATTTGCAAATTGGCTTAGAAATTATTACGCAACACCTAAGGGGACACAGGTGTTAAAATCTGTGACACCTGTGTGCGAGAGATCATGGACATCAAAGATTGCTTGCCGGTTGTCAATGTCAAAAATTAATCATTGAACGATCGATATTGAAGAATAACGAAACAGTTAAAAAAGAGAAAATAAAAAAACTTTTATGTAATATAAATAGTTAAGTATATCAAAATGATATAGTGCATCCTTTAATATACACAATTAGGATTTGCGCTTCCAATTAAATCATTTCATTCGTATAAATTCATAAAGACAAAAGTATTTTTTATTTAAATTCCTTTGGGGTTTATTTACATCCTTTTTATCTTTTGATTATTGGCCACATCAAAAATCATCTGTGCGATTTAAATTACGTAAACTGATCTGTATCGATGTAGTCTTTTGAAGATATTTCCCATGATTCAGTAGTCACAACCTACAATTACAGTCAAAATATATTATAGAAATTCTTTAATAACTTCTTTATTTTTTCGAATTTTTTAATAAAACTTGAAATATATGCATTTTTCATTACAAGGAACAAAATAAGCCAACAAGTAAAAAATCGCGAATTTTCCCTTTAAGTTGATATATTGCAAAATATTCCATAACACTGACGCGCTCATGATGGATACTCAGTTTTAGCCCTATATTTCAGTACCGCGGCCCTAAATGAATGACCATTAGTGCACACCAATAGAAAAAAAACATGCTTCTAATCATAACGCTCCATTGTACGAAAAGCTACAGTATAGATTTAACAGTGACCGAAAGTGGATTTAACTAAAAGCGGTTTCGATTCGCACGAAGGTATATAATTTCCATCGTTTCTGATAATTTACACCACTTTCTTGTCACTGATAAATATTTGTTTCAGGAAGCCATTTGCGTTGCTATACATCGATGTCATACGCGTCATTTGAATGTAATTTTGTGTATAATTACTTTTTGATAATGACAGTAAAAATACATTTACCATCCTAAAATAAAAAAAAATAATTCGTTTAAATTTTATACATTTGTGTATAAAGCCCCTTTTATAATTCTGTAAATTGTAGAACGAAATAGGGGACATTTTGTTTTTGATATGGACTTTTAGAGCGTAATGTACCAAGCTCGTCATAATGGGTATGCTTGCTACTTGCCATAATAAGGTCCCTTTGTATAACAAAACGTTCCTTATTCCATTATTATTCATTAAATTTTGTATCTTCATAGAATCCTGCCAGTCTTTTGTAACTGTTCTGAGAGTCTTGTATCACTGGTTCCTTTCATTGAGGGCGACCACACTTTCGACAAAGATATAGTAAATAACAGGACTATAATTACAGCTGATTGGATTGATTTAGCCAAGAACTGTTCATGTAAGGTTGAAATTATTAAGTTAACAACTCAACGCATAAGTTTCGATGAGATGGCAAAGGAATACCAAAGAAGTTGACAATTCTAAAAAAAAAAAAAACGAAACGAATACTTTATCTCCCCGTCCTGACATAATTTGTTCCAGGGGTCATACTTGTAATACTAATTACTGACCCGGCCTGACTACCCTCAGAGATAATTTTTCCTCATTGATAAATAGAAAAAAGAAAGGAAACGGGGAATGTGTCAAAGAGACAACGGCCAAAAGTGGAGTAATAACAACTCAAAGCCACCATAAGATTTTCAATGAATGGTGAGGAAACCCCACACCCAACTTTGAGTTACCATTGTCAGCTGAGAGTAGATTAAGTGATGCATATTTTTATGTGCTTTATTTTACTGTCTTTACATATTTAATATAACATAATCTTGTCAAATTATTTTTATGAAATTAAGGTATCAATTTCATAAATACCATCCAGTAGTATTATCTCTGATTAAAGTGTCGTATGAAGCAATGACGATAAAAATGTTTAGGTGTAACTATTAATTGACAACTTCAATTAAGATAAGAAATATATAATTTTCCCATTAAATCTTAAATCAAATTATAATACGTGTATGATGAGTGGAGGTTGGGAATACATTGTATATGATTATGACGATATTCCAAATGTCTGTAATTGTAGTAGGTTTATCATGAATTCGAACTAATTTTGAATTTATCAGACTTTTTCAAACTAGGACACTTACATGTTGTATTTTACAGTAATTAACTAAGCTGTGCACAACACAACTTTCATTCGTCTGTTCACTAGATTTTATTCGTCTGTTGGTTTTTAAATTTTACCTGTTTAGGCTGTTATCAGTACAAATACTATTTTAGTAACAATTTTAATTATCAAATATCTCATTAATAGTTTGACTCATTGACACATAAAAGTACATGGACATAGATCAAATGGAAACTGATATATCCTGAAAATTTGGACATCGTGAGTGCAGTGGTTTTTGCAAACAAGCGAACACAAATTTTGTGACGGAACCCACAAGTAAAAACAATATATCTCCCACCTCTCTGAGGCGGGGAGATATAACAAATCAGATGTAACCTGAAAGGGGACACCCTGACAAAGTGATCACAAAAATTAAACAGATATGAATAAAAACGCTACAGTACTAAAGAACTAGCATTGGTAACTCTAAATTAACTGGAGGTATCAGCAGTAGGTGCTCCAGAGGGGTAATCATGAACTGTTCCGAATGTTCCATTCGTCACACTGCCAATGCAAAGTCCGGTGTGTCATGTTCTGTGTTTGTAAACTCTGGAATAGTCACTGGGTGTGCTCAAATAGAGTATTTCTATTTGTGAAATAAAACATTTTCATCATGGTGACAGTGGCTGAAAAGCACCATAGTACATAAGTTTCGGGAAAGTAATTTCTCTCTGTTGACAAAACCACTGTTCAAACTATAGGATCAACAATAGGGAATGATTAGTGAACTGTGACACCATATGGCGAAGATGTGGAAATATTTCTGTCCGAAAATGAAAAGTTCAATGTTTTGCAGATTAAATTATCACGATTATTGTAAGGTTTTGCTTTCGGACGCACATAGCTATTATTGTACAGGTATAAGTCCACACATTTTGTTGATGATGGTTTATCAGTTGTTTCAATGTATTCGATTCATTTGGGTATAAGATGGCGATAATCCTGAATTTGATGATTATAAAAATGAAACTAAAGTTAGTAGTTTTATAAATAAAATCATGGTTTGAGACGCTAACTATTCAAAACTTTTGTGTTAATTACAGCGCAATGGATTGACTTAGAATATTGTAAGGCAACATTCCAATGTCGGTATTTAGTATTGAAAAACATATTTCTCCAAAATTATGCCATTGCAGGTCACATGGTCGAAAAGTGAATAAATATATTAAAAGCAAACTTGAAAACCTCGTAAATACAAAAGATTTATATACTGTTTAAAAAAATAGGTGGCATGGTTTGTTCACTATGAATACACTGATGATATTCTTTAAATGAAGACGCATCTTTCACTAAATGGATCCGTCCAATATATCCTCCAGAATAAAAGACAAATTAATTGTTCTACATCTATTTTAGAGCTTGCATCTCGCATGGGAGGAAAATTGTAATCTACTGACTAAAATTTGTGAGAAAATGGATGACTGTAATTCAACAATTGTCAATTTCCAAAATATGGATATTAATATTCCTACTTGTGTATGTCTCACAGTTGATTTGGTTCGCAAGAGCTAGTACCAATTATTTTGACCTACCATTCGGCATAGTTAATTTCGTGACTGTCTAAATAATCAGGGCTAACAATATTCAATGTCACACACGACTATTCAAAGGTATTTTTTTAATAGTTATCATTCCTTTTCAGTCAAAACTGTGATCCAACATTTCTGTGTTTGTCTACGATTTTTTCAGTAGCAATTACTGTTGATTTGGTACTGGAAACTACTGCAACGAAAAGTGAGCTTTGCCATGCCAGGGAAATGGTTTAATCACCATTTGTTTTGAAATGCTTGCTCCAAGTCAGGAACTTTGTGGTTGACAATTTTCTATTTTTCCGTTTTTTTGCACCTGATCTGTCTTTTTTATTTTTTGACTACTTCGACAATATTGTTCCGATATTTGTTTATAACCTTATAATCCTCATTTCTGTAACTTTGGTATTTTGTTATTTATGTAACGACAATAAGACATATGACGAAGATGAAAAACAACATTAAAAGCGTTGTTCGATTGCTTTGTTTTACCATGTATTTGTAAACACTTTGTCTCATTTGCATTTTCTCCATATTATATGTTATTCGGGAATCTTCACAGGGGATACGGCTTCGTATTCCCTTTCTGTGTTTTAGATCCCCTGAGCCGTCAGGCGAAGGGGATATAGGGCACAGACAGGGAATATGAACCCGTATCCCTATGAAGCCCGAAGAACTTTTATATTCTGCTAGAAGTGCCACAATTTTTCATTTAAAGGCGTTTAAAAATTGATTTTGCTACCACGGGGATACGGTCTCATATCCCCTGTCAAGGTAACCAATCAAATTGCAGGATTTACCTGGATATTTCACATCAGCAGAATATATATGCATATCCCTTCATTGCTTATTTTACACACAATTACATACAAGTTATTATTTGTTCATTACATATAATCGATTTCAGGACTTTGCTGATTTTATATCGAAGCATATAGGAAAACCGCCATCTACTAAAACATGTAAAAGTTGTATCAAAATGTTTCCTCTGTTGATGGAAAACCTATGCTCTCTGTCCATCCGTAAATATATATTAAGGCAGTTATTGTCAACCACTTAATGGTTTAATTGCCTTATACATGTTATACAACAAATATCGTTCGTTGAACCAGAATTTTGTGAGAGATGCTATGCATAAAGCTTATTAAAGTAACAACGCAATAATTCCGGGAAAAAATTACCAAAATTGCAAAACTATTGTAATTTTTAATCAATTCAATTTTGAACATTTAGGTCTGTACTTTCAGATGTCATTTAAAGAAAGAATTTTCATTCTTGAGTAATTTAATCATGGGAATTTTAAATATTTAATATTTTCAAATCATTTTAAAATATTTGCAAGTCTGCATAATTAGCACTTCGAACTTTATACGGCTTTTTGTATCTGATTAAGAAATAATCCATGGCCGCCGTTGGTTTGTTGAAGACTGACGTATGGGTGGTAATTATTTTCGTTAATATTTTACCAAAAGCATAGCCCAGTGGACCAAGGGGTATATTAGAATAAAATAATGGACACCAATGTGTAAATAAACTACAAACCTCTGGCGAACATGAATTATTCCTATTCTATTATGATCGAGACAGACCTATACTATACACGATATTGACAGATTCACTGACGTTTTTGTGCAAAAAAAACATTGCGATATCGTCTATTTCAGACTGTTGTGACGTCGCTCATGATGTAATTGGATATTTTGATATGGCTATTCGTAATGGCTACCACTCATTAAATTTCTATCAATTCTTAGAATGTTTTGTTTATTTGTACTATATCATTGTCTGGTGTATGGTAAGCAGAATAAGTAATATTCATACAAACTTATATTCACAGCCTATGACACAACTTTTTACGAACTACTTACCAGCCATCCAATTAACGAATTAACAGTAACGATTGAAGGTAAAGTACTAAGACATTAACAACGGCATGAATTAAAATTTTATTTCCACAAATAATACACATTGTAAAAGTACTTTTATTTGTGGTAACCCATTTTGTGGTTTTCATAAATATCACTTTTTAAATTGGTTCCAAAGTAAGTGAGAACCGAACCGTCAATCCAAAACCAATAATCTAAGGGCAATGGCAATATCGGAAACAACAAGGAAACAGATACATAACACCATCACGACACAGAAAAGAAAAACGAAGAAACACACACACAAAAATGAACAACACGGACCCCAGAAAAAAACCATGGGTGAGATCAGGTGCACCGGTAGAGTAAGCATCTATCACCGTGTTGAACATGTCAAATCCTGTAGTAAAGTGAAATCCGGTAGAGGAAGCAACAATTAAGCTTTAAAGGGAAAGATCTGTTGTCATCTGGGAAACAGATATCCCATAGCGGTCCACAAGATGGTAATGTCCACCATAAAACTTCTTGAGGGATGACTTCAAGTTTTGGGTAACATACCCTTATTTAAGTAGCCTATTGTGAACAACCGGGCTCTATCAAGGAAGTCATTGTATCGAACACGAATGAACTGGGAAATGTAAACTCTATATGCAGGCGCTGTTGGGATTTTGCTACAAAGAAAAGGGAAGCTTACTTTTGGAAAGGTGAAGTCATAGCGTTTGTCGTACAGCTTAGTTGAAAGTCTACCTCTGTTGTCAATTTCAAGATGAAGGTCAAGGAATGAGGCTGATGTGGAAGTGTCTGTGGTATCCCTAACCAAATTCCATATATTAAAACTCTAGTCAAAATGTGAATTGCGTACTTACCAAACCATTTAATCCACGATAATTGGAACCCCATGAACAATAGTACTTCCACAATAGTCTATCAAACACCAATGATTATTTGAGCATTTATGCACTCTGTAGCGCAAAGCACTGTACTAATTATATAAGCTGCTTCTGGTGTTTCATTTAGATCTTTTTGATTGCATATCAACTCATATATATCTTCTGGTTTAAGTTATTCAAGCTGTTTGATTTTATCTTCACTGGAGAGACAGCATTATTGAAGCATCATTGGGGATATTTAAAACTTTATTTACAGTAACTTGGGTATTTAGTAGTGTTTGAATAATTTAACAAAGAAAAATAGTCTTTAAAACTAGTATTTCCTTGCTCGTGAAATGAAAACTTTCATACCTGTGTTGTGGCATCTAACATCATCTTTGCATTAATCACCCCTGTGCAGTGGCATCAGACATACTTGCACAACATCAAGCATCCCTGTGCAGTGGCATTTAACACCCCTGTGCAGTGGCATCCATTTATGTGCGGTTACATCTATTATATGTCCATCCAAGTCCATATAGCTATTTGCTTGTTGTAATAGTTTGAGTCGAATCGAAAGTCTGCTACAAAATTCACACCGTGCTTTGTTTTTGTTTTCAATTGTTCAATTGCATGGTTATCTCTGTTGATTCTACTCCATAATTAACAGTATTAAGATATAAATTGTACTTTATTTATGGTCTTTCTGTTTACCTCCCAGGTATTGTCTACACTGTTATTGCTGTCACTATTGGAGTATTTATCAGCGTATCATTCATGGCTTATCTATCTAGAATCAGAAGATATGAAAAAGTAAAAACTCTAGTACGTATTTGTATAATTTAAAGAATAAGGTAAACGTTGTTTCGGTACTAATGTCAAACAACAAACAACAAACATTGACGAAAAAACGGAGTCGTTTTCTGTCAAAACATGTTTGAAACGCTTTATACTGGCGAAAAAAATTAATCTGCGGGAAATTTTCATAATTCGAATCTTCAAGCTTTGATGGGGCATAATGGCCCTAGTCTGTGATCTTTTATCAACTATAATTACTCTGTTTTCTTTACATACATTATAAGCAATCTTTGTTGGAAAAGTAATTTTCGCAGGAAAAATAGGTCATAGTCCTTAAGGTAGTCGGTAAAACTTCTCAAACTACTGATATTTTAAGCAAACAAATTTCTTGGTCCCACGATTGGTGCTAATTTGATATAATCTATCTTTGCAAATGCAAAAGGATAATCTCTGCTTTCCTTTACAATGTACTAAAAAGATTCCTATAAATGTTCAATACCAGATAAATGGTTGGTTCCTGACTCTTTTACCGATCTCAAATAATCAGATGGTTTCTTAACTACACCTAAAGTTCTATATTCTGTATATTTAAAATGAACAAAATATTTCTATAATTTTAAGGTATTTGTTTAGTTACAGTACACTTTTTTTTAAATTCACCGAATCTTACTTTTAGTTCACTAATCTCTCACATGTTTTATTAACATTATCCAAGTTGTTGGAGCATATTCAACCTCAAACACTCCTAAATGGAATAATGGTGTGTGTGATTAACAGATATACAACGCATATATTTTACTCATTTTGAATAGTATATGACAAAATCTTTGAGTTTATGGTCTTCCAAATGTTTAGATTTTATCTGCACTGAAGAGACATTAGTTAGCGAAATGCGCATATGCAGAATTTAAATTCACAGTAACTTCAGTATTTAGTTATATGTTACCACTGGATCGATGCCACTGCTGGTGGACTGTTGGTCCCCGATGGTATTCACCAGCCCAGTAGTCAGTACTTCGGTGCTGACCCGAAAGCCGATTCTATTTGGAACCTTACAATATCTAAATTCTTGTAAATTTTGTTGAAAACCAAGGAGTATCTCCCTCATGCAAAGCTCTGACCTTTGCTGATTTTGGCTTTACATTTAGATCATATTGGTTAATTGTTCTCTATCAGATTTTAAACATCTTTGAGTTTATGGTCTTCCATACGTTGAGATTTTGTCTTCACTGAAGTGACATTAGTTGTCGAAATGTGCATATGCAGAATTTAAATTAACAGTAACTTCGGTATTTCGTTATTAGATGTTATAAATTCACAAACTTATAAATTTGATAATGTAATACAAAATGTATATATATTTATTTTCCATATTTATCTCTTATTATGGTTTTTATCAACTGAACGTTTTATATACATCGATGACGGTTCTCTACATTATCAGCTTACATGTTTGTTACATTTTCTGAACAAACCATTCTTAAACCTCCACTGAACCTCCAATACGATTCAAAGTAAGATGTAAGAAAAACAATTAGAGAGTCATAATGCTGATTGGTGTTTTACAATCGATGTTCGTCTATTCCAAACATAAATCAGTTAGTTATTTATCTCATGACTTATCTGTTTCTTCTTAAGAGTATAGTGTTAAACTTACCGTGAAGTAAAACAAAAACGGTTCAAAGTGACTTGATCGATAAATCAGAATTTAAGCAAGATTAAAGAAAAACGAATGTTTATTAGCTGACAGAAGACAAACAACACAAACATGTCTAAGACTAGTACCTTAATTTTTCGAAGAACAATTTATGGATCCCTACTGCAATTCTCATTATTGAATTAGCAATGAAAGAATATAGAGTAAATGCATATGAGACATTGTCTCTACAAATACATGATTGAATCGGGCGACAAAACAAAGCCTTTCTTGTTGTTCTTCATCTTGATGTCGCAATTAGGCTTTCAACAATAAGTTATTCTCAACCTCATTGTAAGTTCAAGACAATCCCTAGCACTTGTTTGAGCGGTATTCATTGCTAAATGTCAAACAACACTACATCCATCTATCTTCCCTTTTGATCCTGAATGTCCTGATGTTTTATGTCTTATCTATTGTAAATGTATTATTGTCATGCAAATATCAACGATCTGAACCTAAGTACGTACATTTATAGAGGATTTTTAAAAAAATATTATTCCTGTTTGAAGGACATGTCATGCCCAAATTTTTTTTGTATTGAATGTCTTTAATACCCCACTCAAAGAGAGATAGGTATATTGGAATGCAGTGTCATTCTATCCATTTGGTTTTCGTCACAAGGTTCTCCGCTCCTAAATTTAGTATGCTGCTTGTAATGAGTTGTGCGTTGAAATAAATTTTTCTGTTGCCTTATAATACAAACTTTCTGTTTTGCGAGACTTAAAATTTTATACGAGGAGGAATATGATTGACAAAAATGGGATGAAAAGTCATGTTAATTTTTCAGTTAACAAAAATAAATCAAAATACAAAAAAAATGATAATAATAAAATAAAATAAAAAAAAATAATAATAAAAAACGAAAACAAAAAACAAAACACAAAGCAAAAAAACAAACAAATGAAAAATAACCAAACAAACAAAAAAACAAAACAAAACAAAAACAAAACAAAAAGAAAAACAAAAGCAAAAAAAAAAAAGAGAGAGAGAAATAAAATGAGACATTAAGAAATATTGCCCATAGAGCTTCAAAGGATGCTCCATTTTAATCATTTTGGACTAAATTTAAGGTATTCAGACTTTCAGAAGCCATGATTACAGTTTAAAGCTATAAATTACAGTTTCTTAGTTTTTTTTAAACAATTACTCGTGTCAAAAATTAAAGCTACAACCTCTGGCCTTTGCCTTTTTTATGTAACACATATAACTAATGATTAAATGGTTAATGTCCCAGGTTTCTGACTTGCCATTTTCGAGACAAAAAAAGCTTAAAGATGCGGGGATAGAACTATGTTACTTTAAATGGTTTTATAGAGTTCTCCAATTTTTATCTTTATAGGAAGTGGTCTTCACTATTGTCCACAAGTATTAAATATCATAATACCGAAGTTACTGTTAATTTATTTTCTGCATATGCACATTTCGACAACTTATGTCTCATCAGTGCAGATAAAACCAAAACATTTGGAAGTCCATTAACCAAAACGTGTAAAATCTTATGGAGAACAAATAACCAAAAGGGTTTAAATAGAAAAGCCAAAATTCAGCTAAGGACAGAGCTATGCATGAGGGAGATACTCCTTATTAAAGGATTAAGCCACCCCATTTTTCATAAAAGACATTTTGTTGGAAGTTAGACATAGGCATATTGTCTCAAATAAAAAAAATAAATCATTCACACAATTTTAGAACATAATGTGAACTGTAAAATACCTATATCTGTTTGATCTAATCATAACTGTTCACCTTGTGTTGCAATCAAAGGCGATAAACTCATGAAAATAAATACCCCTTATTACGCAAGGAATGTAAGTTACGTCCAAGTTTTTCTGGATTTTTAATCAGTTTTTGACTTTTAAACAACTTTTCCGCAGAAACAATTAGACAATTTCCTTAGTTATCAGCTGTTTCCGAGTAACGCCATATTTAAATAAAAAAATCATATCTATTATAAAACTTCTTAAGTGTATTCAACAACTTGTGAAATCTGTAACCCTGTTGTAAAAATTTGGCTGTGATAGTAAGGTTACGTCCATTGCAATGTCTCGAGTAAAACAAATTTGTGAGAATTGTACCAGTTGAGATTAATACGCCCCGTGGAATGGGGCTGGAGGAATGTCGCCGTCAAGAAAAGGGAAATTAGTAATACAGAAATAAAAAATCATCCTTTTATCATATATTTCAGTTTTTTAACCAAAGTAAATACTGACAGTTAGATAAAAAAAGAACGCTTTTTAGAATCATTGTTAGCTTTATTTGATATCAGTTCTTGTGAGTGAATGATGTCTACATACTATAAAAATTGGGGATTGTCAATAGTAAAGATAATGTCAATATACATGCTGTAATCATTTAAAATGTCAATATACATGCTGTAATCATTTAAAATACTAAGTAGAAATATTTTATCGCTGTTTTGTATGGTTCCGTTTTGACTTTTTTCATATAGCCTCGTAACAGAACAGAAAAAGATCTGCAATAGGATGCGCAAAATTTATACCCAAGGAAATACTTATGACCTGTTGATAAATAGTGTTGCCAAAACGGACAAAAATGTTTTCCAGAAAAAGATTTTGTGTATTAATCATATGCTAGTACTCACATGTCCAGGAACAGTAATATTAGAGAAGAATCCTGAATATTTGTTAGAATAAATAAACCTCGGACCAAAAAAAAACAAGAGACAAGAAACCAACATGGGTCAGAAGTGGTAACAAAATATGATTTTTTAGAACGACATATGGCACGGTTTACGTATTCCGGTATATGCATGAAATCATTATGCTAAACTCCTCACAGGAAGGGATCTTGGAGGAAGTTGTATACTGAGGGTACATAACTTACTTTGTCAGTTGGTAATGGGTCTGGAGCTTGCATGTCAATTAACTGCTAGTATAGTCTCTTGTAATTTCATGTTTATGTCAGTATATTTAGTTCTTTCAGTTTCATTTTTCACAATTGACTCAGTCCTGTTGCCAACTGAATTTTACTGTCGTTACGATGGTTTTCTGATATATCACATTGGCTCTATGGGGAAGGTTTTGGACCAATAAAACTAGTTTAACCCCGCTGCAGCAGGTTTGCGCCTCTCCTAAGTCAGGAAATTTATTCAGCCTTTGTGTGTCTTGTCTTTTTTCTAGTTAGTTTACTTTATGTCTATAGGAATCTAGGATGATGTTTATTTCGCTGAACTTGATTACTCTTTATTCAGGGGCCAACTCCGACCTGCCGTTGGGTGTGGGGTTTTCCACCGTTCATTGAAGATCTTATGGTGGCTTTGAGTTGTTGTTACTCCCCTTTGGGTCGTTGTCTCTTTGACATATTACCCGTTTCCTATCTTTTTTCTATATTATGTGATGACACACTTGTGTACCCTTACATTATAGGAATAAAAGTAACTTTGAAGGACATTATGTAACGTTTGTGAGTGAAAAGCAGCGTTTACACATCCATAAACTCCCCAAAATTTGCTTTTATATCTTATAATTCCAATCCTTTGAACTCAAAACGATGTTGTCACTGAATTAGACGTCATCATATACTGCACTATTCAACCTCGGAGTATTAATGGGCAAGACACGTTTATCGAGAAAAAAAACTTCTTTGTTGTTCATGACGTTTACATCAGCAATTGGAATTATTATCCCACATATTATCCTAAATCGGTTGCGTGTCATTACAGAATTGTTGATATAAATTGAACGCCTACATCAGAAACTGACTACCTGGCACTTCTCCGCGATTTGTCACCGAAACTGACTACCAGGTACTCCATTACATTTTGCCTTTATCAATAGCTTATATCAGATTTAAAAATAAAACAGACGTGTAAGAACCAAATTGAGACATGTGGCCACTTACACAGATATTTAAGAAAACGTTACATCCATACAATATAAGAAGGTCTTTCGGTTTTTCTTTCAAAATTCTTGTCGCACAAACCAAACGTACGTTCAAGGAAGAAAACTCTAATTACGAAGTCCGACTTTGGCTCACACAATATGTCCTTAATATCCATCAATACCAAACAAACATTTTCCCTTAACTTCATTATCTACCTCTTGCGCTTTAAAAATTTCATAATGAATTAAGGAAGGTACTTCTGACATTGACATTGGTCAGAAAAAAACCTTTCATATTCCATGATATAATGATTTTTGTGTTATCTGAAAGCTGACTGACGGGAAACAAAAAAAAAAAAAAATTAGATACCATAAAGGAACTCAATATTACCTAACTTACTGGTGTTATGTCTTTACACATTAATGCACAACTTTAAATTGCTCAATTCATATTTCGTTGTAAATTGGACTGAAAAATATGTTTATTGAGTACTTGTAATTTAGATAATATCTCATGTGTACACTTTCTTCAATTACTATTATATAAATTTATGTAAATTCTAAACCCTAAGGAATAACTCCCTCCATCGTAGATATGTCCTTAGCAATATTTGATATTACTGATTATTCAAATTTCGTTTGGTTTTATGCATTTTAAACATTTTTTGAAATTATGGGTTTCCTTTGTTTGGGTTCTAGTGCTGCTGATGAGGAATTAATTTCCGAAATGGCCATACAGCTCATTACCATGATAAAAATTATATCCGTTTTAGTAAACATATGTGTTATGGTCTTGTGTTCATTTACTCCATATCCTTCCGTAAAATATTTGACGTAATAAAGGATGAATGAGTACTACATGACCACCTTGTTCATAAAGGATTAAAACATGAAGTTATGGTCCGAACTCTGATTCAAGATTTGTTTTTATTAAATACTGAATGATCATTTCTTTTAACTGTCTACGACCTTTCAATGACACTTGATGTTTAGTTGCCACCGGACACTACTGCAATGGAAGGGGAGGGTTGGCGCGCCATAAAACTTGTTTTAGGGTGTCACTCCTAAGGTTTTTGAAACTGCTTCTGACTTTCGGAAATAATTTATCCATCTTGATGCAATAGAAAATTTTGCAAAATATGTTTGAATACATCTTGAATAAACTTTTTAGCTCGCCGGGACGAATGTCCGGAGAGCTATTGTCATACCCCCGGCGTCGGCGTCGGCGTCGTCGGCGTCAGCAAAACTTTAACCTGGCTTGTGGAATTGAGACTTGAAGAGCTAGGATGTTGATATTTGGTATGTGGCTTCCTTGTAATGAGAGCTTTATTCTGGTACCATATTTGTAGACATTTTGACCTTGACCTTGCCCTGAGGGGAACTTTTGAAAAACTTTAACCTTGCTTATAGAAGGTAGGCTTTTAGTGGCAGGGTGTTTATATTTGGTATGTAACTTCCTTATGATGAGAGCTTTCTAGTGGTACCATATTTGTAGACATTTTGACCTTGACCTTGCCCTGAGGGGAATTTTTGAAAAAACTTTAACCATTCCTCTAGAAGGTAGGCTTTTAGTGGAAGGGTGTTTATATTTGGTATGTAACTTCCTTATGATGAGAGCTTTCTATTGGTACCATATTTGTAGACATTTTGACCTTGACCTTGCCCTGAGGGGAATTTTTGAAAAACTTTAACCTTGCCTCTAGAAGGTAGGCTTTTAGTGGTAGGGTGTTTTTATTTAGTATGTAACTTACTTATGATGAGTGCTTTCTGATGGTACCATAATTATAGACATTTCGACCTTGACCTTGCCCTGAGGGCAATTTTTGAAAAACTTTAACTTTGCTTCTAGAATTAAGTTATTTAATGGTAGGGTGTTCATATTTGGTATGTAACTTCCTTATGATGAGAGCTTTATGATGGTACCATATTTGTAGACATTTTGTCCTTGACCTTGCCCTGAGGGCATTTTTTTAAAAACTTTAATCTTGCTTCTAGAATTAAGTTGTTTAGTGGTAGGGTTTTTATATTTGGTATGCGACTTCTTGTGATAAGAATTTTCTGATGGAACCTTTCAAATTTATTGTGCATCGAGGTCACACTAATCCCCGGCGAGCTATGTTGTCTTCTGACAACTCTTGTTTTGACAAAATCTTATGAAATTCTTGATATATCTTCATTGTATTTCAACGGTCGATTGCTTTAATGCAAAATAAATGAAGAATCTAGAGGAGTGCGGTTTCCCACCAAAATTTCAGGCACTTAAATCTCAAAAACGGGCACAGTGACCTATCAATATTTTTTGCGCAAAATAATGTATGATCGATGTTCTAATAAACAGACATACTAATTTCAACACCTTGATATTACGAACTTGAGGAGTGACCATCCTTAACCCACCATTTCCATTGACATTCCTGTGCCAAGTCGGGACCATTGCAGTCGACAATTTTACCGCTGGTTTCCACCTGCTTTGTTTTTTTTTGTCCTATGGACTTTGCCTCTTGACTATATCCTTCGGTAAGTTTGTTATTAACCCCATATAAGGATGTTTACTGGTCAATCTTAGAATAACAAGGATTTCACTTAAATGTGATTTTTTGTTGGAAAATCAACTAAAAAATAATTTAAGACAAAAAAATCGAAAAGTTACCGATGAAATAATTGAGGTACAAGTGTTTCAAAAAATGGCGGGAAACCGAACTCCTCTGCATTTTTCAAAGGTTTAACATGAGCAATATTTATCCAATACCAATAATAAATTTGACAAAATAACACCAACTGAATAATTTTTTTGTAATAATGCTCAAAAAGATGTATAAAAGGAATTTATGGTAAAAAATTAGGGGGGGTCACCGGGAAAAAATTATTCGGCTTTTAAATGAATAAAACCAGAGAAGTCCGAAAATCTGACAGAAAAACATGACCAGCGAACATCCTTAATGCATGTATAGTGTTCTATCGTATATTTCTAAAGTTAATAGCGTAGACTTTTTCTGCCAAACAACCAATTAATTTGATTTTTTTTTATTTTTGTACTTAAATAGAGACAGGCATCAGAGACGGAAACAGAACGGATAATACAGGATTTGTTTCAGGTCGAAAATACAAAAGCAAAACGCTTGTGGAGAAATATACCACCTGAATGTACTATGTGAGTTTTATGACAATATCGTTGCAAATAGCATGCATCAAGGTGTCATATTTTGATACTTCTAGTTTTTAGCCCATTATAACTTTCTGTGAAAGTTTTTCAGAAAGGTTTTAGAATATTTCATAAACTTGTGTTTTTATGCCCGAAGAGAATACCTACATAAAACACAAATGATTTCTTTGGCATTATCATATTTGAGTATTTATACTTAAACACACAAAAAAAAAGATTAAACATGTATTCAAATTATATGAAATTGAACTATGCAAAAACGGGTTGAATTATACAGTCCTTGCATCGATTGCCGTAATTTTTGAAAAGTAAAAATGGATAAGCTGCAAGATTTGAAATTTTATCTTCTTTATACACGGGAATCTTTTAAATCATTATGTATAATTATATATCAGATCCACAAAGTGAAAATATCAATTTATATTGGTTTTAAACCAATGCCATGAATGTGTGACACAATGATTTTGGTCATGCCACAACTCAGTTAATATTTAAAACGTCTAGATATAAGCTAAAACTAATGAAATGGTGATGAAAAACGCCAAATTTTCAATCTCTACCTGTTGAGTCCCCTTTTTACTGCTAGTTGGATACCTTGTGATGTTTTTGTACATTTCTTTTGCCTTTTGCGTTACGTATAAAATGCCTTACATTTGATTTTTTAGAATTTCCCCTTCTGTTTTTTCTCGGTATTTGTTCCACGATGTATTACTTAGTGTCATGCAAAACTCGTAACTCTTAAAGTTTCTTCCATCAGTATTTCTATCTTTTGTCATTCATCCGAATTAAATAAGTTGCTTTCGTCCAAATTTAAAATAATGTACATCTAATTATATACATTTAAATAAACATTTCAAATATATAATACATATGCCTAGAACTGCAGACAAAGCTACATGTACGTACCATTGCTGTCTATATTATTATTTCAGTATTGAATTGCTAGTTATATGAAATTTTTGTTGATTGATGAGTGAGAGTTTTACTTCCAGTGAGCAATATTTCAGCTCAATCAAGATGAGAACTAAATAATAAAAAAAAATATACGTAAAAGGAGAAGTAATAAAGACGGAAAGCTACAGGTTTTGGTTACCGATAGAACATTGGAAATATGGATAGAGCAAAACTTTTAGACTGTTATTGGACCTTCAGTAAGTCCTCTTTTGAACGAGAAATAGGGTATGTAAGTCTCGTTCAATGTTGGAACTTCCGGGTATATAATTTGTACCCGAAAGTTACATTTTCAACAGAAAAATATGACGTTTCAAGCCAAAAATTTGGACGTCATAATCCCGCAACGTCATATTTTGGCGGGAAATGTTTTCAAATTTTAGTTCTATCGTAATTTCTCGGTGTCACATGACGAGATTTACAGACCTTATATAGAAGAGGTCTTTCTACTGTAGGAGGCGTGGCGTTTCTTGACACAGTACGGCTACAATTGTTCGTGTCAGCCTTTCTGTATTAGGACCTGACTAACCCGCATAGACAGGGCGTTCCCCTTCCCCCATCCGGGGGCAGGCCCAGCAGCTCTTTAGCAGGAGCCCCCCCCCCCCCGAAAACTGATTCAGGAACCTTGAGGTCTGATGAAAAGAAAAAACTTTGTTATTTCTCTAATAAATGGCATAAAAAGACTTTGCTTATTTCATTTTGGTAACGGAACTTAATCAATTTGGCAAACCTAACGTTTGTGCGTCGTTAATGTAGTTCCCTTTTGTGAGATAACGTCAATGGAAAACATATAAATAAAATGATAGAGTGTGCATAGTTTTGTGTATATATTGTTATTAAGGTAATGTTATTTTATCAAGAGTTGGAAGTTTCGTTATATCTTAATCTTGAAGTCTTTCCAGTCTTCCAGGTACTAAGAGAAGCAAGTCTTAAGGAATATTATTAAGGTAATGTTATTTTATCAAGAGTTGGAAGTTTCGTTATATCTTAATCTTGAAGTCTTTCCAGTCTTCCAGGTACTAATAGAAGCAAGTCTTAAGGAATATCGTGATGAAATCATCATAAATCTGCAGAGAACCAACAGAGGATGGATGAAAAAAAAAGATACTTAATAACAGCAAAGGAACTGATGTTGGAAAAATGTTGTGGTTTCAAAAACAAAAGTACAAAGCAATTTATTATTAAACTTTGAATATAGCATTGATATTTTAAATTTTTTAATGCTTTAGTTTCGATGAATGTGTATTAAGTGAGGCAGTGTATAAATGGCTGAATTTACTTTTTTGTCAAGCTCAGTTTCATTAAGTAAATAATGTTTTAGTCCCTCAATTATTTGGAACAAAAATAAATGCGTTGGTGTGACATATTTTTGAGAATGTAGACATATTAAATATGATCCTAAGACAAAAAGCTCTTGGGAGCCTGTATGACTCACCTTCTATTCTATAGGGTCTGTCAGTCTCGTTCAATTTTGGAACTTCCGGGCACATTAATTGTACCCGGAATTTGCATTATTTGCAAAAATATATGACGTTTCAAACCAAAAATGTGGACGTCGCAATCCTCCGACGTAATGTTTTAGCGGGAAACGTTTTCGAATTGAAATTTATTCGTGAAATCTCGGTGTCACATAACGAGACTATTCAAATTAAATTGTATATTTCTATTCAATTTTATATTCATAGGCCTCTTTGTTCCACTTGCGAATATCTCGGATGAAGTGCAGACTTACCATGTGAAAAATCTCGGTTCATTATGCCAGAGAGGATTTTTCATTAAGCTCTTTTGTGAACTTTTTTCACGGTTGATGGCCATCTTGAAGATGGTGTAAACCTACAGGATATTTTTTTTGAAGATCATCTTACGATCATTGCCCCCAAGTTTGAAAATATTTGGCAAGCAAATTTCTGAAAAAGTCTTTGAAGAATGATTTCCCAAATGTTGCAAAGCTATGAGAACTTGCCGGGTACTAAGTTTGGTTACAGATTTATTTGGGTTTCTTAAAAATCAGTGAATGTGTTTCTATACTGTAAAATCTTAAAATTTTAAGACTGACCGACATAATTTTGAGGTTGAACCGATCGAGGATACAATTATTTTCAATTGGAGATCCTTGAATGTGTTGCCATACGTTCTTAGTTAGACTATGGGTGTATTTTTTTTGTCTGTCCTGGACGTTCTTGACAAGTTCTGGTCAATGAAGTTCACCAGAACACTGTGCGAAAACTTCCAGAACACTGTGCCGTGTGCACCATCTTTTTAAGTAGTGCAGAGAGAATCCAATATGGGGTCGTTTGTTCAGATCCTTTGAGATAACATTTTTGTTTTGCGAACCAGAACATGATTGATGTACATTGAATTAAAATAAAGTTTGGAAAGAAAAGGAGGACTAAATAGTCACATTTTAAAACTTATTTGAACATCGACAACATTCTTAAATGGTCAAAAATCTTTTTTACTCGTATTTCATTTTTGCATCGGAAATAAGATTTTTGATATATCTCCATAAACTAAACTAAAAAGGTAAGAGAATATACTCACAATCATCGGCAAAAGTTTTAATTAACTTTTAAAATCGTTTCTTTCTTTAAAATTTTGAAATTTGATCAAATGCCTTGATATTTGTAGGAGACAGTTAAAGAAGGTCATTTTTGAAATATTCATGCTCATTTTCAGGCTTTTTCATTTTCCTTTGCTTGGAATAATTACAAACACTCTAAGAATTATTTATTTTCACAGAATGTAATTAGTAATTTCGGTGATCACGGATCATTTTAACAACAACTTTCCAATCGTGAAACTGTCAACCGTATTTGTTGTGCTGACTGTTCTTTTTCACTTTTTGACCAGGGGCACAGAGGACGTTCCAGACATGTCCTGGCTGACGAAAAAAATACACCCTATGTCACATGCTGGCAGCCCACCTGCATGACATGCAAGAAACTGTCTCGATTTATTCTACAATGGCAGCCATCTTCAATAAGATGACAAGCTGCCAGATATCTGTTTTTATATATAAAAGGGACCATTTAAGTACAATTGTAAATAAGTTCAGTTATAAGTGGCCCAGTAGTTGGAATCATTTTTTTCCATCTGGTTCAATATTGAACTTTCTTTCCCTCTTGTAGCTAATTTGGCTAGGGAATGAAATGCAGATATAATTTTTAAGAGATTGCGAGGGCCGTTATTATCACATTTAATTATGTCACAACAACAAAAAATAGTTGTTTGAAAGCAGAGATAATATTACATACAGAATAACCGATAAATACTTTTCTCTGTTCAAATTTTTAGTGAAACTTTGTTTTGTCAAAATGTAATGTCATGTTTAAAATGTTTCTATTATAGGTGGCTAATCTGAAATGGCATTTCATCAATTTTGTATTTAAAGTGTATAATACTTTATTTTTTAATTGTAAATATATCATATATTAGGTTGATAGATAATAATATTCATTTCCATGAGATTTTGTTAGAAGTCGGCACAATTGAAGAACCAATCCCACCTACCCGAAATCTGTAATAAAAAGCACGGGTCACCATGCTTATTTTTTTCTAGAATTGAGGTCAAAGTTTAGCAATTTTCTGCCTAAATGAACATAGAATGCTCGGGGAAAATATGGAAAGGCAATTTTCAGCTTAATTGAAATGAACCTGTTTACCCATGAGAATTGTATGCACTTTTCTTAATTGAAAGTTTATGATCTATTGATTTCAAAGAAAAAAATATATATGTCACCATGCGTTTAACGGAGATATTTTACAATGTGTCCGGATTAAAACTTGTTTACGGGAAAAGGGAAGTAATTCGCGGCAAAGTGGGCAAAATATTACGTTTCAACTTTGTCAGTCGATAATGACATCACGAAGGAAAAGCAGTCAAATTACTGTTCTTGGTCGAAATCACAACTAACCCGTATCTGATTCTTTATTTTTGAAATGCGCGATTCAATTCGCAGCGCAACAGTGTCTATCTACCTTTAATGTAGAGATAAAATAACATTCAGAATTATGGATAAATACTTCTCTCTATTCATTTTTTATGTAGCTTTGTACATGTTGTATTGTCATATCGTATCCTGACTACTGAAATTATTGAAAATATTTCTGTTTTAGCTGGTTAATTTATTATTATCAATTTATGTATTTAAAGAGATGTGTGCCTTCATTTTGAATAAAAGACTGTATTTAATTGTAAATAAATCATTGAACAGTTCAGACCAGTGAAAAGCAGAGTATTAGTGAAATTCACCTCAAACCACAGTTAAGCCTCAGTCTCAAGGGCTAACTTAGAAGAAAAAGATTTTGATTTCAGTGTCCGCAATATATATGATGTATTTTCTCTTAGTAATTCATTTTTAAGGAATATTTATACCAGATCAATCCCAAAGAGCTTAAAATTAAAGAGACTACTAATTCACCCACTTCAGCCTCGTATTTAGATCTTTTGTTATACATTGAAACGTTTAAAATCTAAAAATATAATACATCAGCAAACGAGTACCAAGCAAAAATTATGATAAGGTGAATTCCAAGTTCAAAAATAAAAAATCACGATAATTCATATCACAAACGTGATGATTTAACTTCCCAATTATGAACTTTCCCCTTTTCTGCAGCCAAAGGAGCGTACATTTAACAGTTGATTCGTTACCGTCGAGAATTTAGTTTAAACTGGGATTTTGAAAGACAAAAACACTGTCAAAAATTTATAATTGTATCAGGATGTTGATACAAAAGTCTCCCAAACGAACTCCCAAATCAGAAATCTGGGCTAAAAATCACTTCCACATATCGTAGGCAATTTGTCTGTTGAGCTTCATTCAATTCTGAGCACTTTCAATTTTCCCGCCTTTTTTATGTTTCCATGGCAACGGTTGCCAACGGTTACCATTTTGAAGTCTTGGAGAGCAGAACCAATTTCTCATGTCTTAAACAACCTTCCTATAAATTTTGATCCCATTCCGAGCACTTTGATTTTCCCGCCTTTTTGCCGTTTCCATGGCAACGGGTGCCATTTTGAAGTCTTGGACACTGGAAACCTATTCCCAATGTCTTAAGCAACTTTCCTGTAAATTTTCATCCAATTCGGAGCACTTTGATTTTCCCGCCTTTTTTGCAGTTTCCATGGCAACCGGTGTCATTTTGAAAATTCCAAGACCCCATTGCATCTTTTGGAATAAGGATCTATCATCATGTGAAGTTTGGTCAAGATCCGACTATTAGTCTTTGAGAAAATGGTCGGACAAATTTTTTGCGGAAAGAGAAGAAGAAGAACAAGAAAAACTAGATTTGCAATTGCAAGCAATAGCTGATGTCGCCCCTAGCAGCCAATTCGATGCTCCCATCTTGTTTGCAGCGTCAAAATCTACCTAGAAATCAATTTTCGTTGAAATCCGACAATGTTGAAATTTTGACGTATTTTGGCGGCTATCTTGGAAATGGCGGCCATTTTGAAATTTTTTCCACCGAAAAGCACAACTTCCCATGGTGGTCCAACTTTGTGCCAAGTATCAAGTGATTCTGTTCAGCCAACTCTGAGAAAACTCCTGGACAAAATTATTGGAAGTAAAATAATAATAAGAAACAATAATAACTAGTGTTCCTATGTTTGGATACAAACATAAAAGTCTCCCAAACCTCCCATGGACACAGGAGATGGCTTTTTATTTGAGTTCAGCACAATCTTGACAACCCATTTGTGAAATTTCATCCAATTTGGAGCATTTCTAATTTTCGCGCCTTTTTTCCGTTACCATGGCAACAGCGGCCATTTTGAATTTTTTTGGGCCCAAAAATGTGTTCTACTATTTGTATACATCCTTCCTGTGAAGTTTCGTTCAATTTGGAGCACTTTCAATTTTCCCGCCTTTTTTCCGTTTCCATGGCAACGGCGGCCATTTTGAAATTTTTTGGCCCAAAAATGTGTTCTACTATTTGTATACATCCTTCGTGTGAAGTTCCATTCAATTCGGAGCACTTTTAATTTTCCCGCCTTTTTTTCCGTTTCCATGGCAACGGCGGCCATTTTGAAAATTTCAAGACCCAAGTGCACCCCGCGGCATGGGTATCTATCATCCTGTGAAATTTCATAAAGATCAGACCAATATTCTCTGAGAAAACTTCCGGACAAGTTCAGTGGCGAAGAAGTCGGAAGAATAATAATAATAAGAAGAAGAATAATAATAACAAGTAATTACTGTGTTCGCAGAGCGAAACACAAAAGTCTCCCAAACGAACTCCCATATTCATCAACCTTCCTGTCAAATTCAAACCAATTCTGAGCATTTTGAATTTTCCTACCTTTTTCTGTTTCCATGGCAACGGTCGCCATTTTGAAATTTTAAAATCAAAAATCATTTCTATGCATTCTAGGCTACGTTCCTGTCAATTTTCATCCAATTCTGAGCACTTTGAATTTTCCCGCCTTTTTTCCGTTTCCATGGCAACGGCCGCCATTTTGAAAATTTTAAGGCCAAAAATCATTTCTACATGTATGCATGCTAGGCTACCTTCCTGTCAATTTTCATCCAATTCTGAGCACTTTGAATTTCCCGCCTTTTTTCCGTTTCCATGGCAACGGCCGCCATTTTGAAAATTTTAAGACCAAAAATCATTTCTATGCAGGCTAGGCTACCTTCCTGTCAATTTTCATCCAATTCTGAGCACTTTGAAATTTCCCGCCTTTTTTCCGTTTCCATGGCAACGGCCGCCATTTTGAAAATTTTAAGACCAAAAATCATTTCTATGCATGCTAGGCTACCTTCCTGTCAATTTTCATCCAATTCTGAGCACTTTGAATTTTCCCGCCTTTTTTCCGTTTCCATGGCAACCGCCGCCATTTTGAAATTCCGAGACCGGATGGCACAACTTCTCAATGTCATCTACCAGCATACGAAGTTTCATGAAGTTCCGGTCAACGGTCTTCGAGATATCTTCCGGACAAAAATTTTACGCCTGAAGAAGAAGCGGAAAAAGAATAATAATAAGAATAATAAGAATTGAGCAAAAACAATAAGTCTCCACAAACTTCGTTTGGGAGACTTAATAAGAAACGGTAGTAAAACAATAAGTCTCCCCAAACTCCGTTTGGGAGACTTAACAAGTGATAATTGTGTTCGCAAGCGAAACACAAAAGTCTCCCAAACGAACTCCCATGCTGGACTTGAAGGCATTACAAGACTCCTTCAAGAAAAAAATTTGGGCAGGGATTCCCCTTATAACCTATGATAACCTATGTAATACATATCTCAAAATTCCTCCTTTTTTAACAGATAACCTGATTTTCCAAAAAAAAAATATGTTTCTGGTTTTGTTTCCATGGCAACAAAGTGCTCTTTTGTCCATTACATCCAATTTCAGACCCTTTCCAAAAAAAATTTCGGCAGGGGTTCCCCTTATAAGCTATGTAATATATATTTCTCAAAATTCCCTATTTTTTATCAGAAAACTCATTTTTTCAAGAAAAAATATGTTTCTGGTTTTGTTTCAATGGCAACAAAATGATCTTTTGTCCATTTCAACCAATTTCAGACCCTTTCCAAAAAAAATTTGGGCAGGGGTTCCCCTTATAAGCTATGTAATATATATTTCTCAAAATTCCTTATTTTTTATCAGAAAACTCAATTTTTCAACAAAAAATATCTTTTTGGTTTTCTTTCCATGATAACCTATGCTATTTTGTTCATTGCAACCAATTTGAGACCCTTTCCAAAAAAAATTTGGTCAGAGGTTCCCCTTATAAGGTATGTAATATATATTTCTCAAAATTCCTTATTTTTTATCAAAAACTCAATTTTTCAACCAAAAATATGCTTCTGGTTTTGTTTCCATGGCAACCAAGTGCTTTTTTGTCCAATACATCCAATTTCAGACCCTTTCCAAAAAAAATTTGGGCAGGGGTTCCCCTTATAAGCTATGTAATATATATTTCTCAAAATTCCTCCTTTTTTATCAGAAAACTCAATTTTTCAACAAAAAATATGCTTCTGGTTTTGTTTCCATGGCAACCAAGTGCTCTTTTGTCCATTGCGGCGAATTTCAGACCCTTTCCCCAAAAAAATTGGGCAGGGGTTCCCCTAATAATCTAAGTAATACATATTGCTATAATTAAGATACTTTTATCAACAGAAACTACTATTTTCCCAAAATTTCCATTTTTTTGGTATGGTTTCCATGGCAACGGTAGTTATTTTGAAATTTCCAATGCTGTGGAACCCTTCCTTACATGACCCTCAACTTTTCCATGAAGTTTCATGGAGCTACTGTTTGTAGTTTTTGAGAAACAATGAAAAATATGATGAAAATCATTCAAAATTTCATTTTCCCATAGGGTTACTATAGGACTACCCCACCCCTTTTTTATACCCCCAAAAGTACCCTTAATGGACGCCCTTCAAAAAATTTTTAATGATTGCACATCTAGACACATAGGGCTAATATGCTGTCAAGTTTGAAACCTCTAGGTCCAATGGTCTCTGAGATCTGCTTCGGACAACTTTATCCGGACGAAAATAAAGAAAGATGGAAGAATAATAATAATAAGAAACGCAACAAAAACAATAAGTCTCCCAAACTTCGTTTGGGAGACTTAATAATAATAACAAAGAAACGGAACAATAACAATATGTCTCCCCGACTTCGTCTGGGGCGACATAATAACTAGATTTGCAATTGCAAGCAATAGCTGATGTCGCCCCTGGCAGCCAAATCGACGATTCCATCTTGTTCGCAGCATCAAAATCTGTCTAGAAATCAATTTTTGTTCAAATCGGACAATGTTGAAATTTTGACGCATTTTGGCGGCCATCTTGAAAATGTCGGCCATTTTGAATTTTTTTTTCATTGCATCTTGTTCGCAGGGTCAAAATCTACCTAGAAATCAATTTTCGCTAAAATCGGAGAAAGTTGAAATTTTTTTTCGTAAAATGGCGGCCATCTTTAAAATGGCGGCCATTTTGAATTTTTTTTTTTCGCATAAATTCCTTCCTCTCATCTAACTGAACATTCATGCAAAATACGAA
>MJUU01012604.1:9809-21598 GCA_002080025.1 Modiolus philippinarum | reverse complement strand
AAAAAGGCGGGAAAATTCAACATTGTCCGATTTCAATGAAATTTGGTTTCCAAAAAGGTATTGATGTAGCAACTTCAAAACTGATGTTAAAAATTGTTCGTTGATCACCATTTTCAAAATGGCCGCCAAAAAAGGCGGGAAATACAACATTGTCTGATTTCAATGAAATTTGGTTTCCAAGTGGATATTGATGTTGCTACTGCAATACCGGTGTTGAAAATTGTTAGTTGACTGCCATTTTCATAATGGCCGCCAAAAAGGCGGGAAAATTCAACATTTTCCGATTTCAATGAAATTTGGTTTCCAAAAAGGTATTGATGTAACAACTTCAAAACTGATATTAAAAATTGTTCGATGACCGCCATTTTCAAAATGGCTGCCAAATCAACATTGTCTGATCTCAATGAAATTTGGTTTCCAATTGGATATTGATGTCACTACTGCAAAACCGGTGTTGAAAATTGTTTGTTGACTGCCATTTTTAAAATGGCACCAAAAAGGCAGGAAAATTCAACATTGTCCGATTTCAATGAAATTTGGTTTCCAAATAGATATTGATGTTGTAACTTAAAGATATGGTGCTAAAAATTGTTTGTTGACTGCCATTTACCAAATGATGTCTCGACTTCAAAACTGGTGTCGAAAGTGGTCCTAAGCAAGACAATTTTTGTTAAAAAAGCCCAACAAAGAAGTACAGTAAAACATGATCAGACTTAAAATAGAGTCCAAGTTAATGGTGGTGTTTGCTCTACCAAAGTTTGAGAAGCTGAAGTTCAACTGTATAATTTACAATGTTAGCTTGATTGTGGCAACTGAAAGCCAGGTGAGCGATATAGGCTCCAGGGAGCCTCTGGTTATGTTAGTCTAGTGTTGAAAATCCTGATCAATAAAGCCATTATCAGATGAAAAGAAATATACCTATATGGTAATATATTGTCATATAATGTGAAGTGATAAACCAAACTGGCAAACATATTATTCTACAAAATACATGTAAACATGCTTTCAAAATCAGTGATGGTGATGTTGGTGTCATACATTAAATTATGCATACTCTAAACTTGGAAAATATGTTGTCAACTGTGATAATGTAAATTTTGTTTAAACAGATATTTTTTTTAGGAAAAATAGTCTATTTTTTCTTATATATTTGACACTTTGAATTAATTTCATAGATATATTTTAACTATTCAAAGGGACTTTGTTAGTTGATTATTGAAATTGGAACTGCATGAATAGGCCAAATACATTTTTGTATATCTTTTGTTAAATGTATAGCAAATAAACTCTATGATATTTTTTTTATTTTTGAGAATTGTGAGAAATACTTATTATGACTTTGAATAGAATAAGTTATGACTTTAAATAAAATAAGAAAGCCAGTTTTGATAAATGATTTGCAAAATTCATACTTGAACATGTTGGAAGAAAATTTTTATAATCAGGGGAATCCTACTAAAAGATGAATGTTTAAAAGTATTTTGATTAAGCAAGTTTAAATAAGCTTTTATCAAATAACTTTGACATCTAATCTAAGCCACAGTCTGTTTGGTAAACGTTAATGCATAAAGCATTACTTGTCCATGTATTCTACCAACTCCCACTTAAGCACTTTAACTGCCATTGTAATTGATGTCTTGCTTCAGAATCGATCATTTCTAGACTAGAATCAGGAGTGATGCTTTTTATATGCCTTAGGTTGTATTTATATGGAAAATTTAAAACCTTTTAAAGGTTTACAGTTGTAATTTGTTATATAAATCATGTAAACAAACAATCATTTTCACTTTCACTGGCCATTCTTTTCGGTGATTATCTATTACTGTTGTTCTTCATACATTTTTAATAGTTCTATTTTTTAAAACTTTTTTTTTTCTAAAAATGTACGTTTTTAATGACTAGTCTTTTTATAGAAGTATTTTTACATAGTATAGATAATTTTAAATATCAGGATACAGGGAAATGTTCACAATATTTTCATAAACAGGTACAAAAAATATACTTATCCATTTTAAGTTCAAAATATATTTATATATATTTATATTTTAAATGTGGTTTGACTTATAAATATATGAAATGTATGAAACTTGCCAAAGTTTGGATCATAGTAAACTGAAAAAAATATCAAAAATGTCAAATTGTGGCCCTGCCTAAACTGAAAACCAGGTCCAATTTTGGCCTGAGTAAACAGAAAATCTGTCAAACCTCTGCCCTGTCTAACTGAAAAACCTGTCAGATTAGTCCCAGAGTAAGTTGAAAACTGTAAAATTTGGCACCAGATTAGGCTTAAATACCTGTCAAATTGGGTGCTGCCTAAACTGAAAATACATCACACTTTTGGCCTGAGTAAATTAAAAATCCTGTCAAATTTGGACCTACGTAAACTGACAAACAGTCAAAGTTTGCCCCAAGTTATCTGAAAAATGTGTCAAACTGGGCCCTGAAAAAAATGTAAAATTTTGGCCAGAGTATACTGAAAACATGTCAGATTTGGGCCCTGAGTAAGTGAAAGACCTTCAAACTTGGTCCTTGAGTAAACTGTATAATCTGTCAGATTTGGGCACTGTGTAACTGAAAAACCTGTCAAATTTGGTCCCACAAATACTGAAAACTTGTCAAATTTTGGCACATCCTAAACTAAAAAGTCTGTCAAACTTGATCCTTAGTAAACTGAAAACCTGACTAATTTGGAGCCTGATTAACCTGACAAACCAGTCAAATTTAGACATTGATTAAACTAACAAACCCGTCAAACTTTGCCCATGAGTAAATTAATTGAAAAACCTGACAAACTTAAGCTTTGGGTAAACTGAATACAAAGCTGTGTTTAGCAGACATATTTAGAGGCAAAAATGATCCCAAGTGTGTGCAGTTGACAGGTTTCACTGAAGTATATTTTTTCAATAGTAGCAGAGAAACATATTTCAATTTCAAGTCATCTTTGAGATTATGTTATCATATACTTTATTTACTTACTGCCCTTTTATTTAGACTGGTGTTGTTAAAGTATACATTGTTTTATTTTCTGTGATATTTGTGTATTTGTCAGTATTATTACAATTGATAATAAAACAATAGAAATCATTCTTGTTTCTGAACTCTGATACACTTCCCCAGTATCATTTGTCTGTTGCCAGCAGCCAGTGCAGTATCACTATCTTGGTCTTGCATCCTTCCTTCGGTCATTAAAATTGCAGCATTATTAGCATCTTCTTTTGCTTGATTCATTTTGACCAAATTTGCAGATATGCCTCAGTATATTCATGAGGGTTGAAACATATAATTTTTATATCCCCATTAAAAGTTGAGGGGGGATAGCTGTCTGTGTGGATATAGTCTACATTGTTTGATCATGCAGTCCTGGTTTACCGTAAAAATGCACTTTATCTGCTGAGTAGTTTAATTTTGCAGAGGGAGCGTAGTTTTTGGTCTGTCTTTCTGTTTGACTGTTTGTCTACAAACTTTTAATTTTTGAATGGCAACTGGTGTCTGATATGGCTTTCATACACTGCTTGTGTATACCTTGTGTATCCTTTTGAATACCTTTCAATTAGTTACAGAACATTGGACCTTTTGACCCTGTAAGCATTATCGTGCCTAAAATAAGTAATATGAATTCTTTATTTATACACCATGCAGCAAAGTTTCTGAATGTATATAGTTTTTGACTGGTGCGTCAGTCCATCCGTCATTCCATCCGTCCACCTGGAACAAGTGGGTACACTATTTGTATGGATAACTCCTCCTACATTTTTTGAGATGGGAAGTTTTTATTTTCAAGGTTGATTGTGCACATATCAAAGATGTGCATGGTACTTGGATTTTTGATTTTGGATAATTTTTGTTGAACTTTGTCATTTTTTATGCATTATTATACAAAAAGGTACATAATTTGTCTGGATAACTCCTCGTACAGTTTTTAAGGTACCAAATTTTATTTTGCAGATTGATTGTGTATCTATCAAAGATGGGCAAGCTACTTGATTTTTGCGATATTTTACAAAAATATGCATTGTTGAATTCAAGTCATTTTTTGGCGAGATAATGCTCATAGGGTGTATCATTTGGCCGGATAACTCCTCCTACAGTTTTCAAGTTAGAAAGTTTTTATTTTGCAGATTGATAGTGCATACATTGAAGATATGTATGCTACTTTGAGTTTGATTTTTGCTGATTTTTTACAAAAATATGCATTGTTGAACCTAGTCATTTTTAGGGGAGATAATGGTTTTAGTGTACATCATTTGTCCAGATAACTCCTCCTACAGTTTTTAAAGTAGGAAGTTTTTATCTTGCAGTATCATTGTGCACATATCAAAGATGTGCATGCTACTTGGATTTTGATTATTGATAATTTTTCAGAAAACTACACACTGTTGAACTTTGTTATTTTTATGCATTATATTGCATATAGGGTACATCATTTGTCTGGATAACTCCTCCTACAGTTTTAAGGTGCCAAATTTTTATTTTGCAGATTGATTGTGTACATATCAAAGATGTGCATTCTAACTGGATTTTGATTTTTGCTTATTTTTTTACTAAAATATGCCTTGTTGAACTTAATCATTTTTGACGAGATAATGTTTATAGGGTTCACCATTTGTCTGGATAAATCCTCCTACAGTTTTTAAGTTAGGAAGTTAAAATTTTGCATATTGATTGTACATACATTTAAGATGTGCATACTACTTGGATTTGGTTTTTGCTGATTATTTACAAAAATATGCATTGTTGAACTTTTTAGGCACGATAATGCTTACAGGGTACATCATTTGTCCGGATAAATCATCCTTCAGTTTTTAAAGTAGGAAGTTTTTATTTTGCAGATTGATTGTGCATTTATTGAAGATGCCCATGCTTCTAGGATTTTGATTTTGCTGATTTTTCACAAAAAAATGCATTTGTTGAACTCGGTCATTTTTAGGCAAGATAATGATTATAGGGTACACTATTTTCCCTGATAAATCCTCCTACAGTTTTTTAGGATGATTGTGCATAATTTTTAGATAATGCAGGATTATCCAATATGTGGGGGCGTGGGGTATGCGAGCCTGCTCACTAAGGTTCTGTAATTTGAATAGTTATTATTGTGTTGGCTGTGTTAACAGAGTGGCTAGATATAGGGATCACTATCCGTCGACTTGCGTTGTCCGATGGTGTCGACGTCACAAAAATTTATGTCACAGTTTTCTCAGGAATCAAGTATCCCAGCAATTTGGTATGGAGTACCAGTATGGGGACCTATACCATGTAAGAGTTTGGGATCACTCACATGCTCACTTGGTGGATCCAAAGGGGGTTTTGAAACCCCCCCCTTTTTCCTGGACAATCCTGTATTTTTTAGTGAATATCCTGATGTTTTACTAAGAAATACCCCAAAAATTTTCACGCCTCGCTCTGCTCTTTCCTTTCACTTCTAATTGGAACCCCCCCCCCTTTTTCGAATTGCCTGGATCCATGCCTGGAGCTCTCTTCTTGATTGACAATTATTCCATTCTTGTTCATCTGAGCACTTTTTACAAGGGAGGATCTTTCTTCTTGATTGACAATAATTTCATTCTTGGTAAATTGATCACTTTCAACAATAATTATGTCATAAATATGAATTTAATACAGAGATTGAATAATGAAGATATTTTAGCCTTAAAAAAATTGTAAACGTCTGCAAGAAACTAAAAATCACATGGTCAGCATCTGTTCTAGGTTTGTCACAGTCTTTTCTGATAAGGTTGAAATTAATAACTATGTATATCCATATTCTTCACTATACTTTACATGATTTGTAACAAAAACATTCAGAGTAATAATAACAATAATAGTGGGTTTTCCATGTAATATGCCAAAAGATGTCCCAAGGTTAGAAGGCATAATGCACTCCCCTTTGGGTCATGCATTATGCCTGACATATTTTGGCATATTACATGGAAAACCCACTATCATTGTATAATAAGTAGCAACTATAATTTCTTTTTAATTTTCAGACAAAAATTTAAAAGAATAACGTGATGATATGTTTGCGTGCAAACACAAGTCACCCAAACAAGATTCCATACTCATTTGCTCTTTGAAAAAATACTGTGTTGTAAATTTATCACCAAAGATTGTAAAAGTATGTTCTGAAATAATTTTTTTATTCCACATGTTAGAAGTGTCTTAAGCTCATTATTTTCGTCTATCAGTGCTAGTAGTGCTTTGATTCACAGGTCAAAATATTTCTGGATTGCTCCAGAAAGAAAGTTGCATCATAATGTTTTCATTATTGATTCAATAATGAAACTAACATTCCAAGCTTAATATGTGTATTTATTGTTACTTTAGCATGGAATAAAGTTTTGGGGTGTGACCTTGACCTCATTTTGAAGGTCCCGTCTTCCTGAACATTTTGTATGTTGAATGTCTTTTTGTATCTTCAATGGTATAATAATTTGAGCTATAAGCAAAAACCCCAAAAATCAGATATCAAAATCGGTTTTTAGTCCGTGGGCCAAATACGGTTGGTCCAATAATTTTTGGCCCAATGTAACAAATGCAGATCTTAACAAGACACAATTTTTGCAATTACATGTTGTCTGCTATAGGGGCATTTTACGGTTTAAGAGTTAATCCAATGACAAGATCTAGGGTAAAAGTTCAAAGTGACCCTTTGACCTAAGCATTTTTAAATGTAACACATACCACCTAATTTGAATAGAAAAGGTTCTAGGTTTCTATCTCTCGCCCGGGGTTTCCTCTCGCCGTTTTGGAGAAAAAACATGTTAAAAGACATTACGAAATTTTCAAGGGGCATATCTAATGAACGGTTTATCCTAGAGTTTTTGTCCAAATATAAGAAATGTCCGTCATTACTTGATGAACATTTTTGTCATCACACTTAATCAGCTATCTTTTACAGTTTCCGAGTTATTCGAATAAGAAGGTTTTAGGTCAAAGTTCAAAGTGACCAATGAACGTGGTCAATTTGGAATTTGTAAGACGTTCCAGCACATTTCGGGGTTGGTATCTACATTGGTGTCAAGTCCATTTAGATTTGACCACCCATCTCTGGGGAAATGTTTGGACAATGTTCGAAATCATTCACCCAAACCAGCGTCAATTTTTATCTCGAAAGCCATGAAATGGCTGGAGAGATGTTAACATGACGAGAAAAAAATCATGTGATGCTTCAATCCTATTAACAGCTCTTAAAGTAGCCTGGGATCCTGGCCCAAGCTGATCACCGCGCATGGGCCAGGTAGATAAGAAATTATTCAGGGCAAAATAGCCCTGAATCTACTGTTCATGTCAAAACAGAATGTAAACAAACTAGAAAGAAAAAAATATGGCGACAATCAACTCGGCTCGGATTGATTATTTCAGATTTGTACAGATTTTGACGCATTTTTACATATTTTCTCGTGGGGATTGTATTTCTTATTAAACATAAAATGTGTGATACGTGTTAATTTAAGTGATCGGAATTCAATCATGATTTTGGATGGATCATGTGCATATCGGCATGCAGGTAACTCAATTCGCGCCGCTTGTCAATCATTTTTCAATTTTAACGAGGACATGATCCATGGTCTCACAATTACAAAACGATGTTAAAGACATTTGTGTTTGATAAAGTATGACTATATTAATCCATTAGAATAATTAATGTTATTTTCTATTATTATTTTATCTTGTTTTGAAAATGACGCTATCCCACAATTCCGTTGTGAAAACTTTTTTTAAGAGCCAATCAGAAGCCAAATGCAACTGTGTTCCACCTGGCCCTAGTGCGACGGTAGCAAACGGGCCAGGATCAAAGGCTACTCTAAAAGATGATCTCCGTGCTTCCGATAAAATATAGTGCGCAAGTTTCTTCAAAATCGTATACATTGTGTATTTAAGTTATATTTCTTCATTTTCTTGAGTTGAAAACGAAGACCACAAGCTAAAGCCAGGAGAAAACTCATGGAGAATGACTCCGATGAAAGTCAACAAATCCGCAAAGACCCTTAAGCCAGACGGGCTCTAAACCACTTATCATCATCAACTTATCATCATTTCTTGAGTTGAATACGGTGTTGTTATATTAAATTGAAAACAATATGAATGTTTATCAAATTAATCGTTTTTTTTTGTCTCGCCCGCAACGAAAGGCGCGGAAAGCGAGACATATGCGTACAAAGTATGAGGGCGGCGGCGGCGGCGTAAACTATCATGTTAAGTTTTTGTGATTAGGTCATTTCCTCAGTAACAAGAAGTGATATGTCAATGATATTTGGTATATAGGTTGGTCTTGAGTAGAACATGACAGTCTGCTATTTGGCTTTTGTCTGTGACCTCAATTTCACTGTCCAATGAACATGTTAAGTTTTTGTGCTTAGTTTAGTTTCTCAGTAACTATAAGTGGTAGGTCAATGATATTTGGTACGTAGATTGTTCTTGGGTAGTACATGACAGTCTGTCATATGGCTTTTGACCTTGACCTCACTTTTCACGGTCTAGTTAGCATGTTAAAGTTTTGTGATGAGGTCATTTCCTCAGTAACAATAAGTGATATGTCAATGATATTTGGTATATAGGTTGGTCTTGAGTAGAACATGACAGTCTGCTATTTGGCTTTTGTCTGTGACCTCAATTTCACGGTCCAATGAACATGTTAAGTTTTTGTGCTTAGTTTAGTTTCTCAGTAACTATAAGTGGTAGGTCAATGATATTTGGTACGTAGATTGTTCTTGGGTAGTACATGACAGTCTGTCATATGGCTTTTGACCTTGACCTCAATTTTCACGGTCTAGTTAGCATGTTAAGTTTTTGTGATGAGGTCATTTTCTCAGTAACTATAAGTGGTAGGTCATTGATATTTGGGGTATAGGTTGGTCTTGAGTAGTACATGAAAGTCTGCTATATGGCTTTTGTCCATTGAACATGATAAGTTTTTGTGCTAAGTTAAGTTTCTCAGTAACTTTTAGTGGTAGGTTAATGATATATAGTATGTAGGTTGGTCTTAGGTACTATGACAGTCTGCTATATGGCTTTTGTCTGTGACCTCAATTTCACGGCCCAGTTAACAAGTTTTTGTGCTTAGTTTAGTTTCTCAGTAACTATCAGTGTTAGGTCAATGATATTGAGTTTGTAGGTTGGTCTTAGGTAGTACATGGCAGTCTGTTATAGGGCTTTTCTCCTTGACCTCAATTTCTCGGTCCAGTGGGCATGTTAAGTTTTTTTTTTTGAGTAGGTCATTTTCTCAGTAACTATAAATGGTAGGTCAATGATATTTGGTATATAGGTTGGTCTTAGGTAGTACATGACAGTCTGCTATATGGCTTTTGTCTGTGACCTCAATTTCACGGTCCAGTGATCATGTTAAGTTTCCTAGTATCTATTAATGAATAAAGGGCAATTATATTTGGTATGTGGGTTGTCTTAGATGGAACATGACAGCCTGCTATTTGGCTTTAACCCTTGACATTATTTTCAGGGTCTAGTGAACATGTTTGGTTTTTCAGTATCTATCGGTGATAGTTCACTGATATTTGGCATTTTAGTTTTGGGTGATTCATGACAGTGTGCTATATTTCTTTTGTCAATTACCCTAATTTTACTTTCTAGCGAACATGTTAAGTTTTCCGATTTAGTCAGTTTGAGTTTTCACATCAATTTTGCGACCAAGTAGGGACGGGCGAGACATCAATTTGGGTCCACACTTGTTTATATTGCGTCTCGGATCAACGAGCCTGTCGCACAGTAATTTGTCACAGATGAAAATAACACTTGTTTACCTGTAACATTTGCATTGCATATATTTATAGCAATGAAATCGACATGCATAAGAAACCACACAATCCGATTATTTTCACCTATTACGGAATACGGATATATAACTTAATACATACAGACGTATATGCACCAATTCTTTGGATGACTACGAAGTTTTGCCACGTGTAGATTTTCAGGGCTTTCGAGTTTCAGCTCCATCGGAGCTTTGATTTTAATATTCTTTGAAAGAACAGTTATTCCTCAATATAAGATGTCTATCCTTTTGCATTATATATAGAAAAGAATATTTATTTATTTCCAAATTAGGTCCACAAGAGGTCATTTACACTGAACAATCATAATTTGATACAAACATACTAATACACAATTGGACAATATATAAACAAGCAATAATAATAATAATAATACTGTTAGCTTTTCTACAATGTACAAATTGTATTTGCCTTTTTTTATATATAAATCTTGCTGATTACTTGACTAATGTACCCTAGAGATGTGGAGTGACCTTTAAGACTTAATTAGAAATATTTAATGATTTATTTGGTCGTTTAACTGCATCATACAACAAGGGGCGATGCTTAAGATTCATGGACATGAAAAATAATTCAAGATCTCATATACCTCCTCTTGTCTGAAGCAGAAAAACAAGGCATATAAAATGAACAGAAAAAGAACTTGGTCAACAGGTCACTTAACTGCTTCAGACACATAGGGACAGTTCTCAAGGTCTATGGACATGAATATATTCAAGATCTCATATACCTCCTCGTGTCTAAAGCAGGAAAGCAACATGAAAAGGAATAGATGAGAAAGGAAGAAAAATAAATAAATAAATAATAATAAAAATAAATAAATAAAATAAAATAAAAATTTGTTAAGCTGCATTGGACACCAAGGGACATTGCTCAAGATCCATGGACATGAAAAATATTCAAGATCTCATAGATCTCCTCGTGCCCGATGTAGAATAACAAATAACAAACAAGATATATGACTCACATCTGACAATGTTCTGTTATTGATTGGCGAGTAACATTATTTACAATTTTTAGTTCTTTTGAGGGGGACTATTGTAGTACCCCAGGCGTCCGCGTCTACGTCCGCGTCCACATTTGGGTGTATATCTTGGCAACTATGCATGGTAGGGTCATCAAACTTTACATGCAGGTGCATCTTGGATTGACTCACAGCATCCCAGAAAATTAGGCCTCTTTGACCTATATTTTCTGCATGAACAACTAACATTCAAGTTTATGTCCGAGTTCAGATCTCAGTCACTATACATGGTAGGATCATGTACCCTAGCATATGAATGCATCTCTGATGGTAGGTCAGCAACCAGGCAAAATAAGGTTACTTTTACCTATATTTTCTGCTCGAACGACTTACATTCAAGTTTACGTCCAAGTTCGTAAGGATTGGATCATGTAACCTTGTATATGCGTGCATCTCTGATGGTAGGTCAGCATCCATGCAAAATAAGGTCACTTTGACCTATATTTTCTGCTCGAACGACTTACATTTAAGTTTACGTCCGAGTTCGTAAGGATTGGATCATGTAACCTTGTATATGCGTGCATCTCTGATGGCAGGTCAGCATCCAGCCAAAATGAGGTCACTTTGACCTATATTTTCTGCTTGAATGACTTACATTCAAGTTTACGTCCGAGTTCAGATCTCAGTCACTATACATGGTAGGATCATGTACCCTAGCATATGCATGCATCTCTGATGGTAGGTCAGCATCCAGCCAAAATGAGGTCACTTTGACCTATATTTTCCGCTTGAATTACTTACATTCAAGTTTACGTCCGAGTTCAGATCTCAGTCACTATACATCGAGGATCATGTACCCTAGCATATGCATGCATCTCTGATGGTAGGTCAGCATCCATGCAAAATAAGGTCACTTTGACCTATATTTCCTGCTCGAACGACTTACATTTAAGTTTACGTCCGAGTTCAGATCTCAGTCACTATACATGGTAGGATCATGTACCCTTGCATATGCATGCATCTCTGATGGTAGGTCAGCA
>MJUU01012603.1:18648-52606 GCA_002080025.1 Modiolus philippinarum | reverse complement strand
TACCACTTATAGTTACTGAGAAAATGACCTAATCCCAAAAACTTAATATGCTCAATAGACCATGGAATTGGGGTCAAGGACAAATGCCATATGCGACTGTCATGTACTACCTAAGACCAACCTACATACCATATATCATTGACCTGTCACTTATAGTTACTGAGAAACTAAACTAAGCACAAAAATTTAACAAGTTCATTGAACCGTGAAATTGAGGTCAAGGACAAAAGCAATATGACAGACTGTCATGTACTACCTAAGACAAACCTCCATTATATATATCATTGACCTACCACTTATAGTTACTAAGAAACTAAACTAATCAGAAAAAATGTACATGTTCATTAGACCATGAAATTGAGGTCACAGAAAAAAGCTGAATAGCAGACTGTCATGTACTACTCAAGACCAACCTATATATAACATATTATTGACCTAACACTTATAGTTACTGAGAAAATGACCTAATCACAAAAACTTAACATGCTCACTAGACCATGAAATTGAGGTCAAGGACAAAAGCCATATGGCAGACTGTCATGTACTACCCAAGACCAACCTACATACCATATATCAGTAACCTACCACTTATAGTTACCGAGAAACTTAACTAAGCACAAAAACTTAACATGTTCATTGGACCGTGAAATTGAGGTCACAGACAAAAGCCATATAGCAGACTCTCATGTACTACTCAAGACCAACCTATATACAAAATATCATTGACCTACCACTTATAGGTACTGAGAAATGACCTAATCACAAAAACTTAACATGAAAGTTTACGTGGCCATCGCCGCCGCCATACTTTGTACACATGTCTCGCTTTCCGCGACTTTCATCGCGGGCGAGACAAAAACACTTTCATATACAGCTGAAGTTGTAAATTTTATGTGTTGCAAATTTCTTGACTTCTTTCAAAATGGTTTGATTTTATTTTGTGGACTAAAATGTGCACAACTTCCTATCTTTTAATGTATTTCTCTAATTTCAATCCTGTTTTCACTTTCCCTGAACATTGAGAGAAATCGTTTCTCCTCTCTAGAGATAATGTTGTTCTCGGTAAGTGATTGGCTGAAATTCAATTATGATGACAAATATGTTTGCTGTTTTTTTACTCTACCATTGTGATGTCATGAAAAAAGGCGAGCCTGATGATGTCACACTTAAAGAATACATTAATTTCAGGTCGTCAGAAAAAGGTGGTTATTTTTTGGTCCAAAATCTCCTTGAATTCATTAGAGAAATAAAATACATGACATTATCTCAGAGAAACGACATTTCAACACTCTCGATAGTTAAATTTTCAAATATTTTAAACACCTGGCAAGCCTCTTGTTTAAAACTTTGAAAATTTTAACTACCTCTAGTGTAGAAATGTTGTTTCTCACTCAATGTAGTTGTTGATTCTATATGTAACTTACACCTTTGAATTCAATTTTCCAATCATCAGATTAACCATAAATAAGTTATCCATGAAAACAAGCAAATTCTAAGCGAGTATTGCACACAAAATATTCAGGAGTACACGTAAAAATGTTAAGAAGTTAACATGAACAAGCTACCTCGTTTCTTTGTGAATATCTCCAGCCTTAGATTTCTATCATATAAATTTAATCAACTTGAAATTTTACAGATAATTATACCTTTCAAATATTCCTTTTTTCTAAGTAAAAGAATAGTATGTTTTTTTTGCTTTTTTCAGGATAATACAATCACTATAAATAAACCAATGACTGTTTTGTTGGTGAGTAAGAATAATTGCCAGGGCTCACCACACTTCAAAAAAACAGGGAGACTTGAAGTCTCCCTCAGGGTACAGATAGGGAGACTCCAGAAGACTTCAAAGAGACTTGTTTACTTGTATCTGGCTATCCATAACTGATTAATCACTCAAATGTTGTTGATATTTAGTGATCTATAATGTAGATTTAATTTTTTTGAAAAGGTCTTATTATATTATCAATTTTATGTTCCTTTCCCAAAAAGCTTAATGTTGGAGGTGCTGACCTACATTTAGGGTACATTAACATGACATAAATTTTCTTTTATTTATCATCACCAGTAAATGGGTAGTTTATCACTCAGTTGCAAAGACACTGTTGTCAATCATCTTCATTCCTTTTTGAATAGTTCTCCAAATATTGAGTGGGATAAACATATACAAATTGCAGATTGTTTACGTTTTGGGATCTACACTTCCGGTTAGGGATCTGTAGTTGAAAAGTAAATATCTAGGGCAATTTCCAATGAATTATTTAATAAATGTATAATACAAAGCCAATTATTCTTGATTTTAAAATCATGAGATGATATAAACAACGTTTGAGCTTTGCAGAAAACAGAAATAAGCTTTAGAAATATCAATTTACTTCCTTGTTACCGGAAATAGAAAGGACTAAAATTAGAATTATCAAAATGCTCAGGGCGACTTGAAATCGCTCTTGGGAGCATCATTAGGCGACTTGAAGCACAACAGGGCGACTTAATCGCTCTCTAAAAAGTTCAAGCCCAATAAATAGGGGTACGGTAGTTTGGGGGTATAGAGTTCAAAGACATTTTTACAATTTATTTTTTGGAAACACATTTTAACAACCTTTTTCTCTTGAAATATATTCTGAGTCATAATGAAAGATTCAATTTAATCAATCACTTAATTCAGTTAGAGAGTTGAAGACCCTAATATATGTTACTTTGCCTCAACTGGATCTACCCCTTAAAACACTCGACAAACTTGTATATTTAAAAAAACTTTAAATGGTCCTTGGACTGCTAGATTGAGGTTATGATGACAGACTGTCATGTACTACCAAAAAGCAATGTACAGACCAAATATCACTACCCAACCACTAATACATGTAGTTACAAAGAAACTGACCTAATCACTATAACTTGACATGGCCAAGAGACTGTGAAATTGAGGTAAGGGACAGGGGCCATATGGCAGACTGTCATGTGCTACCTTAGATCAACCCATAAATCGAATATCAATGACCTATAATTAACAGTTACTGAGAAAGTGACCTAAACACTTTAACTTTACAATGAAATTGAGGTCAAGGACAAAGAACATATGGCAGACTAATGTACTTCCAAAAACCAATCCACACACCAAACATCATTGACCTACCATTAATAGTTACAGAGAAACTCACCTTATTACTAAATTTAATAGGGTCACTTAACCGTGAAACTGAGGTCAACATAACAAGTCTGCAGACCAGATCAAACAACACAATAACATACCTTTCTATCTTTAAATGAAATATTTTTGACTTCACTCCATGGAAAGTTAATTTTAGGGTTCAATTTATTATTTTGTTCATAAACATTTAATCCACTAGCATCCACACCTAACCATAAATCTGTGTTACGTTTATTCTGAAAAATAAGACAAGATGTATAATATATAAATATGAATACTGTATAGGGCTTTATATTCGCGGTGCAAAAATTTCGTGGTTTTCAGTCTTGGATACATTCACAGGGTTTCATATTCGCGGTTATTCAGGTTAAGTGTATCAAGTTTATTTAAATTCAAGTTAAGAGTGAAATATTTGTGGGTATAAATTTTCGCGCTTATCACACAAAACATGAATAGCGTGAAAATTAATACCCTGCGAAATATAACAACCATACAGTAATCTTTTATTGATGTCAAATAACACAATTTCAATGTGTATTTCATGCTCTGGTACATTAGACACAGTCCCTTTCTCCGAAAAAAAAAGTCCATGGAACATCTAATGCATATGTAGAAAAAACATATAAAGCATATTTTCAAAATACAGTAGAACTTCAATTGCTCAAACTGCAATGGCTCCAACACCATGGATGTCTCAAACTCATTTTCTGGTCAATTTGTTCAAGTTTGAACATAGTTCGACCTAGATAGCTCAAACAACCCTCTAGATTGAACTGTTTTCATCAGTCCTGTCAGGTTTACGAGGCATCGAAATTCGGCTGTATGTTCTGTCAAAAAAATATCTGGATAAGTTAACAGGTATTTATATGTCCAATGGCATACTGGTTTGATGTTTGACAGTGTTTTAGTACATTTCTGACTGTTTTTAGTATATATCCTCTGCACATTGGTATGTCTTTGCATTGACTGTGTATTTGCAAATTTCTGACTCTTTAAGTACATGTATATGTGGCCTTTGCCTGACTTTGTTTCAGTATCTTTCTGACTATGTTTTAGTACATTTTTTATCTAACATTGCATGTGTTTTTCTATTAAAAACAGGAGAAATACTAACTGAAACAGGGTGTCTGATACAAAAAGTTGTATCACCACACTGTGGTGATAAAAGAATGGTGTGACGTTGTGCGTGTATCCATGTCAACAAAAGCAAGACGTCACGTCAAGCATCAAGTAATTCCTTGGCTAAAACTAAAATAAACCTAACATCAAATGAATAAAACAATCTTTAGACTTCATTTTTTGTATAATGTTAGATAAGCATAATATAAACAGAGATGTGATGGTACAACATTCTTGTATCAGGTCTCGTCGGCTGATTGATTTGCATCACTACTCATCGCTATCGCGACTCATAGTGATACAGCTCATTCAACCAACTCTACCGGATACAAGATGTTGTACCATCACACTATGTATATAATGTATATGTATGAGTACATTCATGACTGTGTATCGGAATGTGACTTAACATTTTGTATATGTCTGTCCGTGTATTAATGTACATGTATGTGTCTACAGTTTTACTTACTTTGATTTGAAAATAATTAATACCATACATTTCTAAATCTTGAGCAATCTTTAAATATTCCATCTCAGCTTCATCTCTAAAACAAAAGTATACAGATATACTGGTAGTTTATTAGGCTGTTTATTGGTATGTAGTCATAAAGACCATATGAAAATGGTATACATATAAGTAAGTAGCATAACTGGTACATGCTGTACTAAAGAGACATGGGGAAAAACTTCCATAAATAAAACAAAATTTCAAGGTCAGTGGAGCATGACTGCAAGGTCATAGACATAAAATGCTCCTGAAACTCATCTGTACTGATGCAACTGCCTACCAAATATCAATGTACTTCCATCATGATTGAACAGTTGATGTTAAACAGACGCAAGAAAAAAAATTAAAGAATTATGAACACCACTGTTGTCATTTCTAGGCTTTCACTTTTTTTATATTTCTGTCAAAGACTCCCAAAATTTGACTTTAATGATTAATTATATTCGCAAAATCTATATATTACCCAAACTACTATAGTCCTTTTTTACAGGGAGAAACATTTCATGGTTATCTCAAAATACTCCCTGTACCAAGTCAGTCAAAGGGGAGATAATTAAATTAGTATATCAATAAACCACTTTCAATATTGAAATTAATTTTATCTTCCCTTGACAATTTTTCTAACTTTGTTTAGGGAAATAACTAACAAATGTTTAGATTCTGTGCTGATTGGAATTGAATTTATTGGATCTGATTATTGTTTAACTGTATTATACAAAACTTTGTCAGAAGATTTTTCCTGTGACAAAAAACTTACCGAGACATCCCACGGTGATCTGCATACCATTCTTTGATCCTCTCCTCCCACATTTCCGCAGTCATATGATACTGGTCTATCACTCTCTGTGGTAACAGATCTTCACCAGCCAAAATTCCAGGTTTATATGTAGCAGAATCATAGTCACCATACTGAAACATATAATATCAAATACAGTGCACCTTCCTTATATTGCCACCTTTGAGACTGGGGAAAATGTTGGCAATAAGTGAGGGTGGTGATATATCGAGGAAAAAATCACATAGTAACTATGCAACTTTTTGAAAAAATAGACTTTTAAAGTAGGTGAGGGACTGCCATTAAAGAGGGTTGGTATGACGAAGGAGCACTGTAAACAATCTACCTAAATAGAAGCTCATTTAAACAAAGATATTGTTTCATTTATACAGGTGTTCAGTTAGACTTGACTTGCACAGCATATGAAGTCATCAGTACCAAAGCCTCTAGTGGCTGATCTCACCTTAGCTTTCACAGCATATGAACCAAGCAGTACCGAAGCTTTTTTGCTATCTTACCTCAGCATTAGCTTGTACAGCATATGAAGTCAGCAGTACTGAAGCCACCTTTGGCCTTGGCTTGCACAGCATATGAAGCTAGGAGTACTTCAACCTCCTGTGGGTTATTTTACCTTAGTGTGAGCAGCATATGAAGCCCTAAGTACTGAAGTCTCCTGTGTGTGATCTTACTTAAGCAGGCACAGCATAAGAAGCCACTATGACTAAGGTCTCCTGATGGTTATTTTACCTTAGTGTGTGCAGCATATGAAGACCTAAGTACTGAAGTCTCCCGTGAGTGATCTTACTTTGGCAGGAACAGTCTCCTATGGCTGATCCTACATTTGGGTAAACAAAATATGAAGTCCTAAGTACTGAAGCCTTACCTTAGCATGCACAGCATGTGAAGCTACCAGTAAAGAAGTCTCCTTTTGCTGATCTTATATATGCATACACAGCATATGAAGTCAGTAGTACCAAAGCCTCTTACCTTGTCTTGAACAACATACTGAAGCTTCCTGTTGATGTTCTTACCTTCGTCTGCACAGCATATGAAATCAGCAGTACCAAAGCCTCCTATGGGTGATCCTACCTTAGCCGGAACAGCGTATGAAGCTAGCAGTACTATAGCCTCCTGTAAGCGATCTTACCTAAGCCGGAACAGCATATGAAGCTAACAGTACTATTGCCTCCTGTAAGTGATCTTATCTAAACATGCACTGCATATGAAGCTAGCAGTACTGAAGTCTCTGTTAACTGATCTTACCTATTCTTGAAAGTATATGAAGCCAGCAGTACTGAAGTTTGTGTTATCTGATCTTACCTATTCTTGAAAGCATATGAAGCCAAAAGTACCAAAGTCTTTGGTTGGTTATCTTACCTTGGCTTGTACAGCATAAGAAGCCAGCAGTACTGAAGCCTCTGGTGGACAATAAATATCCATGTTCAAAATAGACTGCTTAACTTGTAGGAAGAATAAATGTTGTGTAATCTCTTGTATCAACTCCTCAGAGGCATCCTCAGCATAAAACTTGGCCAGAAATGTAAACTGTACAGGAGACTCTCTAGGTATGTCCTGATCCAATACCTGGAATACAAACATTTGCTTGCTTATGCACATGTAAAAAAAAAGAAGTTTATAATGTTTAGGTGAAATATTCAAGCAAGATAGGAAAAAATCATTAATAATATGTGTTTTCTAAGGTTTACAAATTGAAAATTGAAAATATATAAATGTTACCACAGCATACCATATAGCGGGTTATTTTCGCGGGGTTTTAATTTTCGCGTATTTTCGTGGATGGACTTAAAACACGAAAATAAATTCCGCGAATATTCTATGTATTCTTAGGATATATTTAGGATCTATGATAATCCGCGAAAATTTAAAACGCTAATATTTTTGGCATATACTTTCCACTTAAATCCGCAATATTATGGACCAGCGAAAGCCAATTTGCATGTAATATTTGAAGAATTCAATTGCCATCAGAGACATTGGGGAAAATGGAATTTACAGTTATTGAACATTGATGGTATCACTTCTGTTCTTGAAAACTATGTTAAGGGAAGTGAAATTTACATGTTTTAAACCAAGAACCACCTTCACATTGAACAATTATTGAGATTTTTCATTTGAATTTTCATATATTTATACCAACATTGTTGATAAAACATTCCTAGCACTTGCATCTTGTGACAATCATCATTCCTTGAGTTTCCAACACAGTTGGGAGCAATACCCCTGCTGTCCCGCTTGGGCATGGGGAGCCCACTGAAGTTGTAGGGACTCAAGGAAGGTTGTCAATTTAAGATGAATATTGGAAAAAAACTGCCTATTTTCATTCAAACTTTAATTATTTTTTTTAATTGACTTCTATCTCTTAAAAGTAAATTACATTTTGTAATTTACAACTTGTTAAAGTATTTTAATCCCAGGTAATTTCTATAAATAGCTTAATAGCTTGTTGCCAACAATTAAACAGTGACATATAAAATGAACACTTCTTTCACACTCAGTCTAGCAACCGACATTATTTTTCTAAATTATGACATTTAAAATTGATACCAGTTTGATGTACTTAAGGCAAGCATTTTCACAATGCACCTCGTCCTGATGATGCCACCATTTATGGGTGAAACTTGTCGATAACAAGAGCTGTCGCCGAATGGCAGCCAAAGATACCCCCCGCTCATTGAACCCTGAATCGATATGGTAAGTGCAAAATTAAGTTGGTGTGGACACAATACAGGTGCAGACACAGTACAAGTGTGGACACAATNTCTAAATTATGACATTTAAAATTGATACCAGTTTGATGTACTTAAGGCAAGCATTTTCACAATGCACCTCGTCCTGATGATGCTACCATTTATGGGTGAAACTTGTCGATAATAAATTAGAAAGCAGCTACTGTAAGCACTGAACATTGTCAATCATATTGGTTTATCTTTTTAAAATACTACTAATTTCTATTAAAGCATTCTAGCTTGTATCCTCATAAGCATAAATTTATCCATGCACGAGTGATTTTTTGTGAACATTTGTGTTTTACAAAAGCCTTCTGTAAAATTCAAATTCAATTAACCTGTTATAGTAAAATTAAAATTCAAGTAACCTGTTAAAGTAAAAATCATACTCAATTTACTAAATTTCTACTTTGATTTACGAGTATATTAACCTATAATTGCAGACCTGTCAAGTTTTGAAAATGGCCTCATGTGAGATTTGCCAAAATTGTCAAAGATCAAACGAAAAAATCAAAAGATCAAAGTAATTTTCCACAAATTTGGATAAACTTCATGTGAGTCTCATGCGCATCGCGTGACATTTGAAAGGTCTGTAATTGAATCAAAGAAGCAGTATGATTATCTGACTAAATAAAAGTACCCTAACCTTTTTGTCAAATTTAAGCCATGCGATGTATCCCTTTGAATCAACATACTGTAGTCCAAAATACCATGTTTCTCGAAGTCCAATGGTTCTACATACAAGTTCAAACAGATCTTTTCCAGTAGCCTTGTGCTGCAAAATAGTAAATGCAAAATAAATATAGGTACACCTGACCTGTTTAAAAAACATTCCGAAAATGTTAGACTGTACAACAAAATATGACCAACTTTCCCTAAATAAACAAAAATCTATAAAAAAAAAAGACAGATTTATATGTGACTTTTCATTCAATAGGCCTATGGAATTTAAAACAAATTGTTTTTTTGATTTGAGTGGTCAAACTCATGTGATTTGTCATGTTTATCTTTGGTATAAATTACCATCCAGCTTTTATCACAAAATCTTAACAAAATGTTTTGCTAATCATGCTGTGCATTTTTTTCTCTTTGCTTGCAAAAACCAAAAATAAACAAAGACAGGTAAATATATAAGATGACCCCAACATGTATGTTATACAGGTACATGTACATTGTTCATTAGGTGATAATAAAAAAAACTTGTGGGGAATATCTCAAACAATTCATGCAAGATTGTTTTAATTTTTGGAAATGTTTGATATTGAAAGACATTGGGAAAAATGCACCCCAAAATACTCTACTGTCAGGTGTTTTTTAATTATTTTCTTGAAAAATAACTTTCTTTTTGCATAGCAATGCAGTGCAAGCCTTTAAATTTGACGTTTTTTCTTAGTTTTGCTCTGCTCATGTGAGATAAACCTTAAAACATATCTGGCTTACAGATTATATTTGAAAGCTCAAGGAAACAATTCTGCCACGCAATATCACAGTGCAACTCTCCTATCCTAAGGGATAAAATGTCCCGCTTGAAGTCTTTTTGGTGGACTTTTTCAAAAAAGAACATTTCTTTAACTCAAACTGTTCCTACATTTGTGAATAAAGGAAATTAATTTTTTGTGTAGAATTGTTGCATATAGTCTGTAGATGTGCAATAAGTTTTCAGATTTTTGATATTGGTCTTGGTGTAAACAAGAGACCCAGAGATGTTGATTTTGACTCATGTAGCATGTGACAATAAAGGGCTACGCCAAGCGCAGCATGATACGACCGCAGCATGTTGAATAAGTGTAATTTAAAAATTAATCAGGGATTTACCTCCACTTCTGTCAGGTGGGCTCCCAAGGGCCCAACTTAAAAATTTTCCTGGGTCCTTCTGAAGTAAATGCGGGTCCGATAATGTCACATAATTTTTTCTTGATTGATTAGTTTAAGTTTTACATCCATTAAGCATTATTATGCTATATCAGGACGAAAGCCAATTAATCAATTCAAAAAATCACACACACAAAAAGCAATACAGGTGGAAGAGACAAAAGGGGTATGGAGTTTTGATTGGAGGAATATATTTCCTGCCCCTACCCATTTCTTCAATTTTCCTGTTCTGTTAATAAAAATGGGTAGGGGCAGGAAATTAAGCCTTCTATATAGAACTCCCAGCAAGTCTGCACTTGAACAAAAAATTAAGAAAGGGTCTTGATACTGAACGGGATTTTGGGTTTCTGCACACTGTTTGGCTACAATGGTTCATGATTAGGCTTTCCGTATTATGACTTGACTACCATGCATGGACGGGGCATTTCCCTGTTTACCATTTTGGGACGCGCCCGGCAGCTCTGTAGTCGGAGTTGCTGAATACCAATTCAGGTGCCGGGTGTATTTAATATAAACGCAAAGATACATTGCATCATGTTGATACTGTGCAAAAAGTTTTTTGAAAAAATCAAATTTGTGTTGTGTCATTATTTCTGCATTAATCCCCATCCGAACACAAGTGTCGTGATGACGCCAAATCAATCCGATCATTCTGGAACTATCGTTTTTTCGACTTTGTTTGACTAATAACGGTAACGTCAAAGGGATTCCCGAAAATGAATCTCAAAATAGAAACAGCTTAGAGAGTCTATCCCTAATCTTGAATTTCAAATAATATTCTTTCATGGGAATTGGGCAGATAAGTGATTCTACACAACTTGGTGTCAGATATCCTTAGTATTTTAATACATTATTTGTGTTGCGTCCCGTGGGACGCATATTGTAATAAAATTTGCGTCCTGTCATTTATTTTTGCATACCAGACGCGTATTTTACGCATCCCGTAAATCCCTGATGAATATATAAGAAAAATAAAAATATGTGTTGCGAGACAACTTAATGTCATAAAAATATATAAATTGGACAAAATAAGAAAGTTAGTATTGCTGTCGTGCATAGAGAACAACAAAATAAAAATAGCCAATAAAACTAAAATCTAAAAAATACATATACAAGAAAGAAAAGGCCCAAATTTTCGGAGTTAGCGAGGGTGAAAAAAGAAGAACAGGACATCATCGTGGACCAGAGACACGTCTCACATCTGTCGTCTCCAACTAAAACCTTAGGACACAGTTAAGAGTTTGACACAGTAACTAGCTGGACACAAACTAAGGAACATTAAAATTAGCCCTTTTGATCCCTGAAAGCTCCGAAACTGTATGATTTAAGCAAAATTGTTGACATACTACTGACAGCATATATCAAGATGAATCCATTGAAAAAATCCTCATCGAAATCCGAAATCCAATTAAAAATAACGACTTTTGCAATTTCGGCTCTTTTGACCCCTTATACTTTCTAAACGGCAAGACATATGCCAAATCTGTTGATGCACTGCCATAAGCTTACAACGAGAGAAATTTAAAGAAAAAATTCCATCAAAATCCGATAAAAAATAAAAATTTTAATAGTAATCTGCATGTTTGCGATTTAGGCCCCATTAGGCCCCTCATAGCCTGGAAAGGAAACAAATTACCAAAAATCTGATGGTGCAGCACTGTATTAATTTTTCATTTAGAATCCATTGCAAAAAACTGCATTAAAATCGGACTAATAATAAAAATTAAAAATTTTTTAAATTTGCCCCTTTTGGGCCCCATTTATTTCATGAACGCTTCATGCCATGTCAAATCCATTGACATACTCCAGAAAGAAAATTTCCTCAAGAACACACTGAAAGAAACCCCATCAAAATCTGACAAATAATAAATATTCTACAGCTAAATATGTGAAAATACCCAATTTTGCCCTTTTTGGCCCCTTTTTTAAAAACGGGAGGGGCCAAAATAATGAAAACTATTCCCAGCCTTCCTTTTGTGTCAAGGAACACTGTGTCAAAATTTCATAAGGATTCAACAACTTAAACTTTAGTTATTGACCAAAAACAAAAGTGTCTACAGACGACAACGACGCCATACGACGACAACGACCACAGCGCCATTCCATTATACGACCACAATTTTTTTGCGGTCGTATAAAAACTCCTAAAACATTTTTGGATTTAGGGATTTAATTTTGTTATAAAATTGTTGCATATACATGTAGGCTTTAGATGTGCAATAAGCTTTTGATTTTTTTAGTATATATCTAGGTGCAAATAAGAGGCCCCAAAATGTTGATTTTTACTAAGGCACAAGATGTGGATTTTCACATATATGGCATGTGACACGAACTTCTCCTACATTTTTGGATTGAGTGATTTTAATATTGTTGCAAAATTGTTTTATATAATCTGTAGATGTGCAATAAGCTTTTGGAATTTGATTACAGTTCCAACTTTGGAAAATTTCCTGAAAACGTCAAAGACCCACATTTTATGAAATTTAAGCATCAAATCTTATATTTTGACAAGTGTTTGAAAACAACAAAATTCTGAATGCTTTGAATTCTAAAATGTGATTCCAATATTGGTAAATAATCTGAATGTCTCAAAGACCACTTATTTTGGAAATCTACCTAGCAACCATAATTAAAGAATTTATTTTGATTCGAACAAACTTTTTCACCAATTGGATTTCAAAAATATTTGATTCAAATTTTAATTAATTTCCTGAAAGCCTCAAAGACCATTTATTTTTGGGAATTCTACCTAGCAACCATACTTTGAGAATTTCTTTCAATTGGACAAACATTTTCAACAATTGGATTTCAAAAATATTTGATTCCAATTTTGGTAAATATCATGAAAGTCTCAAAGACCACTTATTTATTGGAATTCTACCTAGAAACAATAATTTTAGATTTTTTTTTATTGGGACAAACATTTGATTCCAATTTTGGTAAATTTCCTGAAATATTTGATTCCGATTTTGGTAATTTTCCTGAAAAACTCAAAAGACAGAGGTATTTTGGGTAATTTTTCATAGCAACCATACAGTTCAAGTTTGTTAAAGTAAATAACGTGTCCAATAATCAGGTTGCTCAAGTGTTGGACTTGGATTTGGAATGTAAGGTGAATGAAAGGATATGGAGTAAATGCACATGAGACAAAGTCTCTTCAAATACATGGTGAAACACGCAAAGAAACAACGCTTTAATTGTTGTTCTTCATCTTGAAGTCACCATGAGGCCTTCAACTTGCAAATTTCTGACAGCTTTAATGCTTGCGTATCTGCATGGTCTGCATGTGTTTTATATTTCAGTTCTTTTCATTTATTGAAATTCATATTGTTTTATTTTAATCTGATTTAATTATGTAAAAAAGGATGGAAAAGATGAGCTTGTTAAAGAAGTAAACTGACCTTTTTTCTATTTTGTTTCTTTTTCTAAATTAGTAATCATGACTATCTTTATATTTTATCTGTTGGTTTTACATATTTCTAAATCGCTTTATCTTTGTTTGAAAAATATAATAGTTAGGTTTAAGGTAGATGCATTTTTTCACATTCGATTGATGCATATTGTAAAACATCAGATACAGAATTGACTTGATTTTCAGGTTGGAAAGTTCTTTTCTAGGCCTTTTCATAGAAATGTCATAATAAACTGACAAATATTTACTCATTTAGTCATAAATTAGCTCCCTTTACCCGTAAATGTTTCTATTTCGTAAACTACATAAAATATTTCTCTTAATCAAACGGCGACATATAGATTTTTTAGGTCAACAGACAGATAAAAACTATATCTCTCAAAAATTAAAAATTATGAAAAATCTTTCTGACATTTATATGTATTTCAGATGAAAGCAAAGCAGTAAGCATATTTTGGAGTTCCCTAGCTACAATGTATATATTCTTTGTGAATGTTGCTAAATAAAACCAAACATGCCAAATTTGGTCTGGCTTTCAAAGCCTGGTAACAGAAAAAGATGATGGATGATACATGTATATGATTTTTATTTATTTTTTGAACATATGACACATGTTTGAGTTAAGAACTCCAAAATATCTAAAAAATAAGAAAATTCTGAGATTTGCATGAATATTAGGCTATATCTACCTTAAGCATAAAACAACAAGAGGTGCTGACTGTGCTGTGTACAACAATGAGCTTCAGGACTTGTCATACTAAGTATTTTTGTTTAATATAATTATTTCTAAATGTCAACTTGGTAGAAAAAATTTGTCTGATTTTGTTAGTGATAATTTTAACAAATTTCCCATTAGTCACAAAATGGGTTTAAAAATGTAATGAAAAAAAAATATTTTGGACTACTTCCTGTCACTTTCATTCTGGAAGCCTTTTGACAATGTTTGATGCCTTAACTTTCAACTTCAACATAAAAGAAACTGCGCAGTCAGGCATTAGAATTTGATTTTTCTTGGTAAAAATGTGTATTGATGCTTAAAAACCATAATTCCAAAATAACAGGTATGACCATTAATGCAATACATGACTTTCCTACTTTTCAAATTCTGTTCTATTTCAGAAAAATTTCTGGATATTTATATACTGGGGTTAATAAAGGTCAACCTGTGTCAATCACTTCTGCCACCCATAATGAGCAAATGAATAAATTGTATCATGAACTGACTTACTGCAGATAACCTCTTACTTTACCCTTAATTCTTTTGTAATTGTTAAAGGTATTTACCTGTCTTCATAGGTAAACTGCTTGTTCACACGCCTCATTGTAACAACAATTTTCATTCATGTCTGAAGAGTTTCATCCTTTAGGAAAATTCTATCAAACTAATTAAATGACTTCAAGGGATTTAAATGATGAGTAAAAGTGGGGATTGTATCAAACTTTTTTAGGGTGAATATTTAATTTTCAAAATATACATATAACTAGTAGTTGTAGATTAAGAAGTGGATATTTCATTATTTTTCTTATCATTTTTAAAACCTAATTGTAATTTGGAAATTAAAACTACATAAATTAATGAATAAATTCTGAAAAAAGGTTTGATACCACCCCCAACTATCACTCATTGGTCTTGTCAAGTTTTCTTTCTGTACCAATCAAGGTAACCCTTTTGAAGTCATTTAATCAGTTTGATAGAATTTTCCTAAAGGATGAAACTCTTCAGGCATGAATGAAAATTGTTGTTACAATGAGACGTGTGAACAAGCAGTTTACCTATGAAGACAGGTAAATACCTTTAACAATTACAAAAAGTATTAAGGGTAAAGTAAGAGGTTATCCGCAATAATATTTGGGGAGTTGATATTTAGAAAAGGCGCTGTGGAACATTTTTTTTATCCATGGGGTAGCAGGGGTACATATCCAAACAATTTGATTTATCCCCGAGAAAGAGCTATACATTTTCCCATTTAGCCCAGATTAGATCAGCAACCAAATTTTCCATAAATTCAAGGTAAAATGACACTGGAAAAAAGTAAGAATAGGGTGTATTAAATTACAGGTGTAAGTCCATTATAAAACTAGAGTAATGACTGTCGGAAACGACAGTGATCCCCGCACCCCCTGTTTGACACAGAAAACAGCTATAGACCCTGGGTATACTTTTTCCTAACATTATTTTAAATTAAACTATTGACAGTCACTATTTTTACCATAAGGAATTAAAGAATATATGGTTGTTAGGAAGAATTCCAAAATTAAGTAGTCTTTGAGACTTTCAGGAATTTTACCAAACTTGGAATCATATATTTTTGAAATCAAGTTTGTGAAATGTTTCTTCTAATTCTAACAAATTTTTTAACTATGGTTTCAATGTAGAATTCCAAAAAATATGTGGTCTTTGACACTTTCAGGAAATTAACCAAAATTGGAATCAAATATTTTTGAAATTCAATTGGTGAAAATGATTGCCCTTATGAAAACAAATCCTAACAGTTTGGTTGCTAGGTAGAATTCCAAAAATATGTGGTCTTTGACACTATCAGGAAATTTACCAAAATAGGAATCAAATATTTTTGAAATTCAATTGGTGAAAATGATTGCCCTGATGGAAACAAATCCTAACAGTATTGTTGCTAGGTAGAATTCCAAAAAATAAGTGGTCTTTGACACTTTCAGGAAATTTACCAAAATTGGAATCAATATTTTGAAATCTAATTGGTGAAAATGAAAACCTTATCAAAACAAATGCTTAAAGTATGGTTGCTAGGTAGAATTCCAAAAAATAAGTGGTCTTTGAGACTTTCAGGAAATTTACCAAAATTGGAATCACATTTTCGAATTCTAAGATTTCAGAATTTTTATTTTTTCCAAATACTTGCCAAAATATAAGATTATATGCCAAAATGTCCAAAAATATCAGTCTTTGACATTTTCAGGAAATTTACCAAAGTTGGAACCGGAATCAAAATTCTGAAAGCTTATTGCCCATCTACAGACTATATGCAACAATTCTGCAACAAAATTTAATCCATAAATCCAATAAAGGGCTACGCCGAGCGCAGCATGATACGACTGCAGCATGTTGACCACTGAAATTTGAACAAGTGTAATTTTAAAGTAAGTATGGACATATTAAACAGCTTGACACAATAATTAGATGGACACAATAAGGAGATTGACCCAGTAATTAGCTGGACACAAACTACGGAATATATAATATTAGCCCTTATGACTCCTTATGATTCCTCTTTGACCCCTTATAGCTGGGAAACAGTAAGAGCTACGCCAAATCCATTGACATACTGCTGAAAGCTTATATCAAGAGGAATCCATAGAAAAAAATTCTGTCGAAATCTGATGAAAAATAAATATTTTCGGTAATCTGCAAATTTGCAGTTTTGGCCCCTTTGACTCCTTATAGCTCGGAAACGGTAAGAGCCTTCACTAAATCCATTGACATACTACTGAAAGCTTATATCAAGAGGAATCCAAAAAAAAATTCCATCTAAATCCAATGAAAAATAAAAATTTAGGTAATCTGCAAATTTGCAGTTTTGGCCCCTTTGAACCCTTAAAGTTCAGAAAAGGTAAGAGCTACGCCAAATCCGTACTCATACTACTGAAAGCTTATATCAAGAGGAATCCAAAGAAAAAAATCCCATCAAAATCCGATGAAAAATAAAAATTTTAGGTAATCTGCAAATTTGCAATTTTGGCCCCGTTCGGCCCCTTATAGCTCGGAAACGGTAAGAGCTACACTAAATCCGTTGACATACTACTGAAAGCTTATATCAAGAGGAATCCAAAGAAAAAAATCCCATCGAAATCTGATGAAAAAAAGAAAATTTTAGGTAACCTGCAAATTTGCAATTTTGGCCCCTTTCGGCCCCTCATAGCTCGGAAAGGAAACAAGTTAACAAAAATCTAATAATTGAGCGCTACATTAATTTTTCATAAGGAATCCATTGAAAAAAACTGCATCAAAATCGGACTTAAAATTTAAATTTTTTTTTGGATTCCCCCTGTTCGGGCCCCATTTATCTCATGAACGGTACGTGCGATGTGAAATCTGTTTACTTACTACTGATTGGAAATTTAATAAGGAGCACACTGAAAGAAACCCCATAAAAATCTGATAAATAATCAATATTCTACAACCTAATATATGAAAACACCGAATTTGGCCCTTTTTGGCCCTTTTTTCAGAAACGGGAGGGGCTACAATATCCAAAAGCAATCCCAGTCTTCATTTTGTGCCAAGGAACATTGTGTTAAAATTTCATAAAGATTCGTCAACCAGAACTTAAGTTATCGCACGGAAACGAAGTGTCTACAGACGCCGACGACGACGACGACGCCAGTATCATACCATTATACGACCTCAAAAATTTTTTTGCGGTCGTATAAAAATGTGGGATGAGTTTGCGTCGCATGCCATATGTGTCACAATCCACATTTTGTGGTCTTTGTCAAATCAACATCTTGGGACCTCTTGTTTGCATCAAGATAGATATCAAAAATCCGAAAGCTTATTGCGCATCTACAGACCATATGCAACAATTCTACAACAAAATTAAAACCCTAAATCCAAAAATGTAGGAGGAGTTCGCGTCGCATGCCACATGTGTCAAAATGGACATCTTGGGGCCTCTTGTTTGCACCAAGACCAATATCAAAAATCTGAAAGCTTATTGCGCATCTGCAGCATATATGCAACAGTTCTATAACAAAATTAAAACCCTAAATCCAAAAATGTAGGAGGAGTTCGCGTCGCAAGGATTTGTGACGGACGGACAGACGGACGAGGCCTACGACAATATCCCCGAACTTTCATTCAAAAGTGTAGGGATAAAAATCCTACAATTCTCAACCGCACTCGCTGATTTTTTTTCACCCACCTCAAACAATTTTTATCTGATTTTTGGTCAATTTTTTGTAAATTTCTTTATTAATAAAGAAATTTACAAAAATTGATTATGCACAGAAATGTGTGACATTATGGTTTTTATGCCTATAATCGGTGTACTCCTATTATAGGTGCATATTTTCATTACCTGTTATTTATTACCTGACTCTATTTACATCTGGGATATTTTCATGCTATTTTGGGAAACAGCATGCTCTCTCTGTTAGGGTAAAAAAATCATGTGAAAATTGGAGTTTTAAGTGAAAAACTGCGAACGAAGTCACACCCACATAAAGGCTGTTTTCGTAGTGTTTAAAAGAAGTTTCAAGAGCATTTATCTGAAGAAAATATCTGGAAAGATAGGTTTGTTATTGGAAGCAGCTACAGTAAATACCTTCCATTTCCTCTTATTTCCCTATACACCGGTAACTGGGTTACATGTGAAAAAAATGGACCAATTAGATGTCTTCCTTTTAGCACATGCGTTAAATCATGAACAAAGTAGACAAAGTATTTTGAGGTCAAATGCGAAAGATTATCACTTTTTGTCTAGCTTCTGTAATTTTTTTCATAGGTGCATGCAATATTGCAAGAACACATGTCCAAATGCACAAATACACCGATAATAGGGATAGGGAGCATATATTCGAAAACCCCAGTATAGCATGTAAATGAAGATGGATGACCCTTCCTTGGAAAATCATGGAAGACCACCGCAGGCACTTGTTTCATAAAAAATGTCAGTCCCTCGGGCTGACATTTTTTTTTAAACAAGTGCCTGTGAAGACCACACCTGTTAACATCAAGTTAGTTCAGTTGACAGTTTACATAATGGGTGTGTCCAGGCTATAACATTTTAAATATGAATTTTGTGTCACTCAAAATCGTCAATCATACCGATGTGTTCTGTAATATGTTTGTTTTATACACATTTAACAATATCGTCTTGAAAAAAAAAATAACCTCGACTGTCGTAAATTCAAGCTCTGCGTCCATCGTTGTAACTTTCACTGCAAAGCTTTTTGAACTTCCAGAAGCTTGGGAAGCCTTTTTCATATTCACAAAAGGCATTTTGATGTTTGGAAAAACAAAGTTTGCGATTAACGCTCTACATCGTGGGAATTTTAGTCAGACGAACTACACAATAAATTTTCTGAACCAAGAGTATCCATGTTCAGGGGAAACACACCTATTGAAAGAGCACATAAAAAATCCTTTTCGGAACCTTTCTTTGTTTTTCAACAATTTTCTTATTAACAAGGACGTATATTTAAATATACATCCTTGTTATTAACTAGAAAACACGAGGGGACTTCATAAACATAAGTGGATGATATAAATGGGATAATGGTTTTTATGAAATAAAAACGAAACGCTAGGCTATGGAATAGCCTTGGAAAGAAAATTGTGTGTTTGATCAGGGATGTAGATAACAACAGATCTTAGTTATACAGTTCCCTGGTTTGATTGACAAGGTGTGGTTTGGCTTCAAAACATAAACCTTTTACAGCACACACAANCACAAAAACGCAATTCTATCTCTTTCCACCTTTCGTTCTCCATTGCCTAAGTATCTCCACAAACTACAATCACGCTTTGTTTAACGCAATTGAAAAGTCTTTTATAGTATTTGTATATTATTGATTATTGCACAATACCTCATCTTTATTGAACTTCTGGTTTTAAATTTATACATTACTGTTCTTATTCTTTTTATCGTATCTATATTTATAAATTTGGCTAAGCGATATTGCAATACCAATCCCATCATCCTCTACAAACCTGTTCCCAGTACCACCTATAGTAAATTTTTATAATACTTTTCAACTTCCACAAGGAAACAGAAAAATAAAACCCCGCCCCGTTTTATCAGGACGAAACTGGACGCCATTTTGATTTTCGAGAATCTGAACTCCTATTGGTCAATAGTCTTCAGCGCATGCGTTCTCCCCACTGCGCAAGCGTACTCCCCACTTTCCCCCAAGAACTATCTATATAGCTAGGCTATGGAATAGCCTAGCTAAGTTACTACCTGTGATAGTACTCTTACCGTGCTTGTATTTCAAATTTTGGTGTACGAACAATCAATTATAAGCCAATGACGTTACGTTAATTTACGTTGACCAATCAAAATATTTTGGTGTACACTCTACCCACAATGCTTTAGTTTCTGAAACGGCGAATTTCTTATTGCTGGTGTGACTAAATGCTGAATGTTGATTGTCAATGACTAATTGTTGATTACTAAATGTTGAATGCTGATTGTCAATTACTGATTGCTGATTACTAAATGCTGAATGCTGATTGTCAATTACTGATTGCTGATTACCAAATGCTGAATGCTGATTGTCAATTACTGATTGCTGAATGCTGAATGTTGATTCTCAATTACTGATTGCTGATTACCAAATGCTGCATGCATCTTCGCTAGCCAAGGGTTACGATCCGCTCCTCTCCTCTTCACCCTTGGCAGATCTAGCCACATTTTTGGAGACATATGTCTTTAATTATCTCCCTTTGAAGTAGGATTTTCAGTATGATTTATTGTTAAAATAAAAGATTATTTATGATATATCTAATAATGTCAAAATTCATAAAATACTTAATTCAGGAAAATGAACCCTCAAAAGAAAAGAAACATTACAAATCCTTGGAATTTTGCAAAATTAGAAAAATTAATACACACTATATTTTAAGTTTTATTGTCGTTATATTTACCAAAAATAAGAAGTTTTGTAATTTGATTGGATGCAGACAAGAACAACTGCAACCAATCAAATCTGGGGATTTGAGGCTTCAGAAATCAAGCTAGATCTGCCAAGGGTGAAGAGGAGAGAAGCGGACCGTAACCCTTGGCTAGCAAAGATGTGTTGAATGCTGATTGTGAATTACTGATTGCTGATTACTAAATGCTGAATGCTGATTGTCAATTACTGATTGCTTATTACTAAATGCTGAATTGCTGATTCTCAATTACTGATTGCTGTAGACTAATAAATGCTGAATGCTGATTGTCAATTACTAATTACTGATTACTAAATGCTGATTGTCAATTGTTTATTGCCGATTGCCAAATGCTTATTTTGATATTTGCACAGTGTTAAAAATCAATACACATTTGCTGATTGCCGAATACTTCCTGGTAATTGCTGAAGTATCNTTATCAAAAATAAGAAGTTTCGTAATTGAATTGGATGCAGACAAGAACAACTGCAACCAATCAAATCTGTGGATTTGAGGCTTCAGAAATCAAGCTAGATCTGCCAAGGGTGAATACTTCCTGGTAATTGCTGAAGTATCTCTTCAGAACATATATTTACTGATCATGATAATGGGTCACTTGTGATAAAACATTACTTACATGAAAATCAATATCCTCAGTGGCGGATCCAGACTTTCTGCTAAGGGGGGGGGGGGGGGGGNGGGGGGGCGACCAATATTTTTTTCAAAAGGGGGACCCGGAACCCAATTTTTTTAAAAACCCCTAGGAATTTTTAATATTTTCCGACCTAAGGGGGGGCCGGGTCCACCCGCCCCCCTAAATCCGCCACTGATCCTTCTTGTAAATAAAATTATACCCCTCCCCAGTCCCTTATTAAGTTGTTAAAAGATCCGAATGGAATTAATTAACTTGTCGAGTTTCCACTGATTCTTATATATTCAGTATGGAGACCTAATTAACAAACAACAAGCTTCAGTATTCGATGCTTGGTGTTTACAACTTCATTCTAAAAAAATCCTTTCGAACTGGCCAGCTTGTTTACTATCGGCCCATGAAAAAAATTCATCTACCAAAATATTTCTAGCGCCAATTTTCGGCTCTGAAATTCGTGAAAACTGGGGTTATTTAAGAGTCAAACTGTGCTGAAAACCCGGTGCTAACGTTTAATTTTAACCGGAGCCAGTTTTAAACTACCTGAATTGCCGAATACAATAAAATTTAGATCGTCACTGAGATGATTGCACTTGATCCAAAAATATTATTTGTTTCTTCAAACCCCACCAACTAATAAAAAAAAATCACTGCTACCACTGATATTGCCATATTCGGGTAGAAATAATTCTTTATGTAAAATTTCTTGTCGATATCGTTATCGATGCATCTGGTGTTAGACTGTCATCAACAGTCAGTCGTCCAATACTCAGTGACTATAGAATTTTCATGGTAAAACTCAGGAGTATACGGAGGAGTATACCTCCCACGTGCTATCTCTGTCTTCAACTGATGTTTATACGCCCGTCTTTGACGGGACATATTATGGTACACCGGTGTCTGTCCGTTTGTCCGTCCGTCCACACGTCGTACTCTAACTAAAGAACGCTTTGAGCATTTTTCTTGAAACTTTGCAGGATTGTTGGGTATGACGGAAGAAAGCTCCCAATCGTTTTATTTTGTTGTTGGATTTTTTTGTTCCAGAGTTATGGGACTTTGATTATTTAAAAAAAGCTTGAAATTGCAATTTTGGTCCACATGTCATACTCTAACTGGAGAATGCTTTAATTATTTTTCTTGAAACTTTGCAAGATTGTTTGCGTATTGGAAGAAAACTCCCTATTGTTTTATTAAGTCGTTGGATTTTTTCGTTCTAGAGTTATGGGACTTTGATTATTTAAAAAAAGCATGAAATACCATTTCTGTCTAATTGTCGTATTCTAGCTAGAGAACGCTTTGTTCATTTTTGTTGAAACTTTGCAAGATTGTTGGATATGATGTAAGAAAGCTCCCTATCGTTTTATTTTGTGGAAGGATTTTTCGTTCCAGCTATATATATATATATAGGACTTTGATTATTTCAAAAAAGCATGAAATTGCAATTTCTGTCTACAAATCGATATTCTTTGATTTTAAGAGATCACTGCCCCTAAACCAATATACAGTTTTGACTGTTTAACATCAGATGAAATAATTGATACTTGTCATGTTTGTTCAGATGGAGTTTTTAATTTCAAGAATTATTTAATCAGTTTGCCGTAAAGTGGGGACGGTCGTATTATGCGCTCTTGGCGCAGCTGTTTATTTGGCGTTGGTTTTGACACTCTTCTCGGTAGCTTTAAAACATATTCTGATTAATGATCCTATACAAATGTTGGGTTCTCTCTTTACTATAGATATTTTTACTATGATGAAAGGATATGGAGTAAATGAACATGAGACCATAACGCATATGTTCATTCCAACTACAACAATTTTAATGAGTTTTATGGCCATTTCGGAAATTTATTCCTCATCAGTAGCACTAGAATCCAAACACAGGAAATCCATTATTGCAATATTTGTCGGAATGGTTTATAATTAATTGAAATGTGAAATTACTTATTACAAGAAAAGTAAAATTACTCTCCTCCCTACCAATCCACACCTTAGTGGACATACGGTAAGGAAACAATATTTTCATTTTGATCTAGTTAGCCAGAAAATCCGCGATTGCAAAACTTTTTTGTATGTAAACCAGAATATTGGACCGTTCCTTTCTTTGAAATTTCGGGTACACATGCTTTACTTATACTGGGTATTCCTATACCTGTGCATTTCGATACTTCATGAGTCATTTCCTTGCTGGGGATTTCGATGCCGAGACATTTTGGTACTGATGCTAGATGCTTCTGTTACTTGACATTGCATTTTCGATGCGATTGCTGTCGAGGTTGCCTTACATTTTAAGGACATTTTAAGAGTGGCAACTCGATATACATGTATTTATTGCGCTTTCTTGTGGCTACCTTAGACTGAAACACTAGTCCGTTTGCATAAACCAATTTTCAAAGTGAATAAAGATATCAAAGGTGTCGTCTATTACGAGAGTTTTATTTGTGATTTTGCTTCGTATCTGAAAAAAAAAATAGAATTTGAAATTCATCATACTGAAACACTAACACCTTTCTCAAATAAACCGATGATTTGAATTTAATATGCAGGCATGACTTTAATTCGTCATCAAAATTTTTTTAAGAAAAAAAATTCTAATTAGCTATATTAAAATTGTTTTCAATTTTTATGAGCTATCTTTTACAGTGGCGGATCCAGACTTTCTGCTGAGGGGGCAACCCATATTTTTCAAAAAGGGGGGACGGAACCAATTTAAAAAAAAAACAACTAAAAATTTTAAATATTTTCCAACCTAAGGGAGGGCCGGCCACCCGGGCCCCTTATATCTACCACTGTGTTTTATTTTTTCTATCATAAGAATTATAAGTGTAGTGTTGCTGCTCCCGTGGCTACTTGTTCCTACTTGTTGGGCTAGATTTATGTCATAACCATGATAACCGTTTTCTGATCTCTGTATGAAATCAAGGGTGTACTTAATTAAATGCCTGTATATTAACTGAAACCATATGATAAGATAAGTATGAAATTCGGTTGATACAACAAATAACATAAGCTCTACAGAGCTTTTTACAGAATATAAAACAAATTCATGCATAAATAAGACACAAATGGCATACATAAAACAAAAAAAGCCGTAACATTAGTTATCGTTAAAATGGTTTTAAAATGAGAAAAAGATATAGTTAATAATGGTGTCTGAATTTGAAACTGGACGCTCCGTATGGTAACAACACCGAATATTAGTACTAGGACTGGTACCGCCAATGGAGAAAAGCATTGGACTGTTACCGTGCAGTAATCTTGGTACTAGCTTAGTCATACCTGTTAACCCTCCCACAACTCATCAAATCTCCCACTTGAGAAGGTTCTCCCTCGTTGGAGACCAAAATCTCCCACAAAGAGAAAATGTCTCCCACAATCTCCCGCATTTGCAAAATAACATAATATTTTTAGAAAAAAATTGTTTTTTCATTACAAAAATGTTTATTTTACTACTTTATATATACTAAAAACAATAATTATTTACACATTATGACAATAGAAGCCACCCAAAGCAGTAAATTATGTTGTTTTAGTTAATTAATCCTGTAATAGTATTTGCTAATTACTCTTTTTTCTTTTAAAGTTATCGTTTTATCACAATGAAAATTACAAAAATTCCTGTTTAAGGTCGTTACGCGAAATCTCGCACAAACAAAACCTGTTAAGAGGGAGATCTCCCACATAGTCCTTCTTGTAGGTTAACACCTATGGCTTAGTTGGTACCAATTTATTAACTGTACGGTAACAGTTGGATTCTTTCATCCGTTAATGGTACTCGTCCTAGTACCAGTATCCGGTGTTATTCCTATACGGTTTGGCGGCCGACCTGCGTTCTAGAAGGTAGTAGATTTGAATTGCCAGTAATTATCTGAACTAATAGAACGATGAGTCGATTCTTTAGCTCATTCGGCAAGATGGCTGCTTAGAGTGATAGAGGTCCTATGTTTGACACTTTCATATTGGCGACACAAGAGAATTTTGTGAGAATAGTTACATTTGCCGAAGTAAAACCCCACGGGTTTAGATAGAGTTATAATTAGGGTCTGTTTTTTAAGAGTGCATACATAGAAAGTTTGAAAAGTCTTTAGGTGTGGAACTGAGTGTGACAGTAGCAGAGACTTTAATATGTGTATTAATGTCTCTGGTTCTAGTAGGTAGAAATAAATATTCAGTAAATCGACTGCGCTAATGGATCGAATCTGTAGCTGGCTAGAGTGATAGAGGTCTCGGGTTCAATTCAGTCAGACACAAAACAAATTTGTGTGGCTCCAGATTCATGCGTCCAGTTACCGCTATGCTTAGCTTATTTTTGTTTGATTTTTCTCTCTGCTGTTGTAAACTTGATTAAACTGACTTGTGCAAATCATAATTAATTTCATATTTGAATGATTAAGCACCAAAACATGGACCTTTTAAAAAGAATCGGATTGAAATATGAACCATGTCGCTAACGATTTTTAAAGGCAAAAATGAAATTCTACAAAATGTGAAAATAAACATTCAGTGCTTCTTGTATTTAGTTTGTAGATCTTTGTAATGCAGTGCTTCAGCCTTTTGTATTTATATTTATTGCTTCAGTTTTTTCAGAGACATATAATTAATTATGTCTCTGTTTGGTGCTTCTGATAGTTAACAGTTGTACCGAGGTCGTGATTATAGATGTATGCTTGAACAGCGAATCAACCATCGCCTCGGTACAGTACGTCCAAGGGGAATAAATGTTAAACAGAATGCCGTAGATTAGATATTGCTTTTATGTTCTCCAATCATCAGTAGAATGTTGTTTGGTTATTTATCAATTGATTCGTAATTTCTGCATATACACCTAACGTTATTTTTTTCTTTCTTTCTAGGCCATGTCTTTCATGTTCTTATTACATGGTTTTAGTTGGAGACAACAGAAGTGACACGTGTCTCGGTCCACGGTGGTTTCCTGTTCTTCTTGTTTTCACCCTTGCAAAAGGAGTTAACTTCGACAATTTGGGCCTTTTCTACCTTATATATAGTATTGTTTAGATTTTAGTTTTATTTCATAATTTTGTTTTGTTGTTCTCCAACTATACTAAGTTATTCTGTCTGATTTATATGACATTAAGCTGTCTCGCAACTATATATTTTTATTTTTGTGCTGAGATATATTATCTTTTTTTTTAATTTCACTAGATTTCAGGCTTTTTGTTTTAATTTTTATTGAATTAACTCAGTTCATGTGTGTTTCTATTGCATGCTATATGTATTTTTGTGTTATGTTGTTTTTAAGTGATGTATATGTTTTTATATTGGGTTAAAAGCCCCTTTGAGCTATGTTTTTTTTGTTTGTTTGTTTGTTTTTGTTTTTGTTTTTTTTTGTATTCTCATACCGTATTCTTAAATATATGTTATTTTTATCTTACCTTATCTTATTCCCATTTCGGTAAGAACAAACTGAAATAGGTTCATGCATCGTTTCCACTCACCCCTATTAATTTTTAGCTCGACGGGACGAAAGTCCAGAGAGCTATTGTCATACCCCCGGTGTCGGTGTCATCGGAGTCGGCGTCAGCAAAACTTTAACCTGGCTTGTGGAATAGAGACCTGAAGAACTAGGATGTTGATACTTGGTATGCGACATCCTTGTGATGAGAGCTTTCTTTTGGTACCATACTTGTAGACATAATGACATTGACCTTGCCCTAAGGGCAATTTTAAAAAAACTTTAACCTTGCTTCTAGAAGGTAGGCTTTTAGTGGTAGGGTGTTCATATTTGGTATGCAACTTTCTTATGATGAAACCTTTCTAATGATACCTTCTTTGTAGACATTTTGACCTTGACCTTGCCCTTAGGGCAATTTTAAAAAAAGAATTTGACCTTGCCTCTAGCAGGTAGGCTTTTAGTGGTAGGGTGTTCATATGTGGCATGTAACTTTCTTGTGATGAGAGCTTTCTAATGGTACCATATTGTAGACATTTTGACCTTGATCTTGTCCTGAGGGCAATTTAAAAAAAAAACCTTTAACCTTGCTTCTAGAAGGTAGGCTTTTAGTGGTAGGTTGTTCATATTTGGTATGTTACCTCTTTATGTTGAGAGCTTTCTTCTGGTACCATACTTGTAGACATTTTGACCTTGACCTTGCCCTTGGGCAATTATTAAAAAATTTTAACCTTGCCTATAGTAGGTAGGCTTTTAGTGGTAGGGTGTTCATATTTGGTGTGTAACTTTCTTTTGGTGAAAGCTTTCTAGTGGAACCATATTTGTAGACATTTTGACCTTGACCTTGTCCTAAGGGCATTTTTTTAAAAACTGTAAACATACTTCTACAATTAATTGTTTAGTGGCAGGATGTTCATATTTAGTATGCGACTTTTTTGTGATGAAAACTTTTAATGGTATCATATTTGTAGACATTTTGACCTTGACCTTGCCCTGAGTGTCATTTTTTTTTTTAGAAAACTTATTATCTTGCTTTTAGAATTATTTGTTTAGTGATACGGTGTTCATATTTGGTATTTGACTTTCTTGTTATGAGAGCTTTCTAGTGTTACCATATTTGTAGACATTTTGACCTTTACCTTGCCCTGAGGGCACTTTTTGAAAACTTTTACCTTGCTTCTAAATTGACGGGAGTTTTTATTTGACATGTGACTTCCTTGTATCACATTTAAGAATTACCAAAGCATCACAATTATGAAAATGTATAACTTTCAAATTTATTGTGCATTGAGGCCACTCTAATCCCCGGCGAGCTATGTTGTCTTCTGACACTCTTGTTATTTAATTCTTGTACGTTTAATTAACGAAAAATGCAAGCCTCTAGTTGTCTTTACCTGACTCTGGTTTTGGTATACCCTGAAAAAATATTGATAAAATGTCCCGTAAAACAATTATTTTACAAAATAACAAAATTCCAGAAGAAAAAGCATAATATACTTAAACATATGATATACTGAACATGTTTTGGTCATACTCTGATTTTTTTTTGTGTGTGTAAGAGGATTAAACTGGTTGATCTCCATCACATCTAGACACTTATTATGGTGACCGGATATAAAATTGGCATGTGCGCAGTGTCTAGTTAATTTAGCGGGAAATCACTTTACTCAGCATAATAACATTGCAGAGAAAGTTAGGATAAGTCGATATGACAGCAGATTTGACACCTGGTGCCATTGAGGTAAACGATTGAACGGTGTATCAATAAAACTTAAGTTCAAATAGATTTGACACCCAGACAAGTAAATAGATTTGACACCGAGACAAGTGTCGAAGGAACGACAATGTTTATTTGTTGACAAAACCCATGGACCTTACTTTCACACATATTTATACACATACATTAGGTTTTTGTCTGATCATATTGCTCTTTATACTACATTTGTTCTCCATATAATGCAAAATTACCTATTTGAGATCAAGTGCTTGTTGATCATGTTGATGATCAGAAATCGAAAGGAATAGAGATCACAGGAGTTGGAAATTTTATCAATTTATCAATGCAAGTTCAAATATGAAGCCACACAAAAAGAAGTTTCACGAATGTAGTGAGTGAAAAGAACAGAAGTGCAACTGGTAAATCTCAATTTTTTTATGTTGGCGCTTTTGCGTCTTATTGGACATTACCAATAGATTTCCAACATGTTTTTATACTACATTTTATATTCAGCTATTTTAGGGAATCAGTTTCCTTTTCAAACAAATGTTCCAGGCGATCTTCATCTCCAATATGTCTTTCTGTTTACACCAGACTCCTTGGACAGTTTTTATAGTGACGTGTGCAAAACTGAAAGCAGGAATCTTAAAATAAGATACTGTTAATTGATAAATTGTATCAGGTATAGTGGCGTTTCATATTGTGGGTTCCGTCAAATCATGTTATTCATGTTCAATTTAATCAAATTTATAACTGTGACATTACCTTTTCTACTAGATATGTATCATGATAATATGAGCTAGTTACCAGTATATAAACAAGCATCACTGATGCAGCTGTATAAACAATAGAGCTCCCTAACAGCCGGGAGCCGGGTAATTTACCTGGTTACTTCTGTGTTGCTACACGGCTGTTCTAGCAAACAGGAGAATTTTTTATTTTGGTTAATTTCGTATCGGAGTTATAAAAACAACCATAAAGTGTCGTTTTTATCATGCATCTAATTCGGTAAACTGAACGTGAACGTCGATTTTGGATCATTCAAGAAAACGCTTTTGTGATACTAATACTTCCGGTCAATCAGACGCTTGTAAATCAAAATGAAAGTAAGCCACACAGCATGCACATGAGAACCAAATTTGATCAATTTTTCATTTCAAGTTAATACGAAGCCCCATACATTGAGATTTCACCAACGTTCCCTATGTTCGTGAAACTTCAATGTGTGGGCCTTCGTATTTCAATTTGAAATGAAATATTGATAAAATTTCCGACTCCTGTGCAACAACGTACAACGTGACCTCATTTTTCTTTTGAATTTATCAAGTTCATGTATGAATTAAATTAATACCTCGATTTATGACAGATCAACAAATGAATGAATATCAAATTTGGCAGCGGGTGTTGTATGGCAATTTGAAATAAGAACTTTAAAGTCCAAACTTTCAGGCTGGCTTGGACAGGATACATGACGCACGGACAACTTCTTATAAATGTTGTCTACCCAAATATCCTGTCCTCCTTTTTCTCACCCATCCCGGCCTAGATATGTATGAACAGAAATATATTTGATAAGGCATAATGCTAAAGGACACAAACCATTTAGTTGTCCCGACTGGGAGGGGGGCTGGGCCGTTAGTGGCTGAGCTTTTTTAAATACAAATTTTGGCTGTCAATTTTTTTTACAGAAAAAAAAGACCCAGATTCCATGTTAAAAAATACCTGGCTGAAAAGTTTGCAATTTAAACACAAAAACTTAAGAAATTTACCAAGCTTTGTGTAGCATGAAAAATTTCGAACAGAAACATTATATTTTGGTATCTAAACATGCTGAAGTCTTGGTAAATATATGTTGTATTGTGTACTCACTGTCATGTGAAATTGAGAAGAAGAAATAACAAAAGACTCTTGCAATGACAAAAAAAACCAAACAAAACACCACCCACTAAACCAAATTACCAACACACATTTATGACTATAGTGGTATAGAAGCCTTCTTCTTGGTTGCTGATAACTGCTTTTGTTCCAATTGTTTTGAGAAAAAAAATGAAAGGATAATGAGTAAAAGTTACTCAAGACAATGTTTAAAACAAACTTGGTTTTGTTTTGTTTTTTTTTAGTTGCATCTTTGACCCTTCAAATCCATCATCCTTTCTGTTTTAACTTGTTGCAGCTGACAGGACATTCCTGTCATTTGACTTGCACTGGAAAGACATAAATTGTTGAAATGGCCAAAAACAGCTAACCGTGCATAAAATGAAGCTTACATGGCCACTGAAACTCGATGACAAACCGAACCTTTAACATTTACAAAAATGTATTACCGCAAAGTTTCTTGAAATTCCTATTAGTACAGTGTTTATTCATTTTGGTGATTTCAAATTCAGAAAAACAAACTGTAACAAAACTTCATTTACACCATACAGGAGAAATGTCCAGTATAATGCCATTTAATGTTCATTCAGTCTACTTAACATGTCCATCTGCTGCAAAATATTTAAATGAATAATTTTTTCACTTAAAAAACCTTTGTTTTGGGGTAAGAAAATATATGCCAGGAGAGTGCCAGAATGCAGGATTTTAATTCATTTATCCCAGAGCTTCTGGGGGCCTTGAGCGGCCCCAGACCCCTTGCCGTATAGGCCACCTCGCTTCGCGAGGTGGGAGATCCGCTTCGCAGATCTTCATTAACCCAGCTACTTTTTTCAATTATCCACCTACTCTAAATCTTAGGGACAACCCTGAGAGGTGAGTATTATCAGGAATCTCATGATACTGTATGTATCCTGATATCTGGATGCAATACAATACTATCACAATAAGTATCTCAAACACAGATTGGATTGAAAGTGGTTGTATAAAACGAAACCTTTCCATCAGAACAGTGTTCTGTTATTGATTGATTTGACAAAGATTTATATGAAGTGTTCCAAATGCAATGTTGCATCCTGGAGCAAGAATAAATGTACATGCATAATTTTAATAGCATATCTGTTATCTTTATGTCTCTGTGAATCCAAGTCAACTTCCCACAGTCAATTTGCCCCCTCCAGCTTGTCCCAATTCCACACACTTGCCCCCATTTATTTTTGACGTCAAACTTGCCAATCAATGTTTTGGACAATTCTCCCCATGAAGAGCATGGCATTATAAATAAATGCCCAACTGTTATATGTTGCATTATATTTTTCCATTATAGTAATTGTTCCTAAAGGAACACTAACTAAATTTTTGAAGAGCCTTCCACAAAAGTTGAAAACAACATCAACAATTTGGTATACAGTTGCATTAGCATAAGTTCAGATCATTTTCAGTGGCATTTGAAGTCTATACCCCCACTGTCACGCTCGCTGACTTTGAAATTTTACTCTGTTTATCAAAAAAAGTTTATTTTGCATCTAAAAAGATCACAATTAGGATTTTAGCAAGTGGCTAGGGCATTAAGTTAAGATTTAGATTTCAATATTATGGCTTCTGCTGTAGATCAATGTGCAGATTCAAGTGATGCATGGGGCAGGCGAGACATATTCCTGTTTCAATATTTAGTAAAAATTGGTAGTCATTTTGGCCAGAAAAATTCAGAAAATTTCACCAAGCAATTTGCTTTTGGGGTGATAAAGTGTCAAACCTTGTCTTTTTCATATTTTTGTCAATAAAATTATCATCAACATTTTATTTATAGGCAATTGTAAGTGGTAATCCATTTGACAAACCAGTACTACAGATTATTGTAAGTATTGTTAATGTTTAATGTCCGAAAACTAAAGTAGTGGTAACACTGTATGTGGTTGTAGCACCTTTACTGATATTTAACTAAGATTTTTAAGCATTAAAGAACGATTTGTCAAGCTTAGTCTCTTACTTTTGACATCTCCTAAACACTATGATACAATTAACCAAATGTCTCATTCAAAATTTAATATAACTACACTTAGGGCAATTGAATTTTATTACAATGGGTTTTACATGTAACCATTTTTTGGAAGTGTTGCGGATGCAACAGCTTCCCTTGTCATGATAAGATTCAATGGACAGTACTACGAAATCAAATCTGATGCACAATTGGTAGGTTGTGAAGCGATAGAAAAAAGTCCCAATGCCTTCACAATAATCTGACCGCTGTGGTGCAAAATATTTATAAGCACTGGATTTCGAGGGTTTATTTGATATTTTAAATCAATTTCTTCACAAAAAGTAAACTCAGAAAACAAACAAACAAAAAAATCGGGTGAGGAAATTAACGAACACGTGCTTGGCGAATGATATATAGTCCAATTTTATCCATCACATGACCACCATATTACGTGATTAATACTCTAAGCGTGTGCATGCATTATGAATTTAATGCAGAAATTGTAGCTGTGAAGTATAGAAGAAGACGAACATTTCAATACAAAAGATGATTCAATATTGACGTTTTAATCGAAATCTTTAACACGACTGCAATGCGATCTCAGGTAATGGAAAATTAACAAACACGTGCTTGGCGTATGAATTACATCTATCACATGACCACCATAGTCACGTGATATAAATAATTTAGTTGTCCAAGATGGCGATCATCTGCATACGAAAAGTCGTACCATCATTTTTGCGTAATATGAATATATGCAGTATTAATATACTGATTTTCAGATGTAGAAGTCGTTTATGTGATTAGTTGACATGGCATTTGACATCCACTTTGAGCTAAAAGAGGAGGATAACCTTCGTTCGGATTGGCAAAATACGTACCTGTCTACAAGAACAAGTCATTCTTAAATATTTTTGTTTAGACTTGATTCAGTGTTCTCGCTAAAAATAAAATGTCTGCCTGTCCTTTTTCATGATGCCAGTGCCCTTTTCATCATGTCTACCCTTTTTTGTTGCGCAAGTGTCGTTTTGCTCGAATTTTATGTGCAAAAGATTTTGTCAAATGGAAAAGTACCGTACGTGTCTGCTTATTGATTTTATGTCAATCAACCCAGGTGGTTCTGT
>MJUU01012603.1:0-11380 GCA_002080025.1 Modiolus philippinarum | reverse complement strand
GTTACCTCGTAAGCGCAACTCCTCTTAAACCACTTGAAGGATTTTGATGAAACTTTACACAAAGGAAGAACGCTATATGTAGATGTGCATGAAGGAATCTGATTATTGTTTGAAATCAGGAAGGGGAGATAATTCGACTTTGACTTTCCTTGATTTCTCCTGCAATTATCTTTTTTTTTTTCTAAGATTAAAATTTAAGCATAGATATTGTGAAGTCAAACTGTTAGAGAGGCACACTTTTTTCATTGTAATCCTCTTGAAAAGTTGTTTTTAAAGTGTTGTAATGAAATTTCTCATATGCTTATCATTTTTGTGTAAAATGTCAAATAGGCTAAAAAAAAAAAGGGTGAATTTCGTATTTTTCTGATTTAGACAGAGTATTTTCATTGGAATCCTTGTAAAAGTTCTTTCTTGAAGATTACACCATTATGCCCATACTTGTATTGTGTCCACACCTGTATTATGTCCACACCAACTTAAATTTGGACTTACCATATCGATCCAGGGTTAGATAAGCGGGGGGTATATTTGGCTGCCATTCGGCGACAGCTCTTGTTTTCACTAGGTTGTGTCCAGTTAATTTATGTGTCAAGGTCCTTATTGTGTCCAGCAAATTACTGTGTCCACATTCATTTTAGTTTACACTTGTTCAAATTTCAGTGGTCGACATGCTGCGCTAGGCGTAGCCCTTTATTTTGCCATGTATCATTGAAAAATTTTTGTAACAATTCTCTAGATAGATTTTGAATCATGAATTGAAAATTGGACTTCAACCATGTTTAATGCACTTAATAAACAGTATGTCCGTATCAACATCAAAGCTTAGTTGAATTCTAGGATACCGTATTTGACCCATTAAACATTCAGGGCACTTATTTGAATCTACAGAATTGGAATTTAAGCATGTCCACTACCGTCAATAGTTATAAGTTTCTATAATGTGCCTGCAACGTCAGGTTATGATAACATGGTGAAATGAGAAAGTAACCGTTATTATTCACACAGTCCTCATAAATATTATTATGAATTTGTGGGAGATACATGTATAAATACATTTGTTTCTTACAATTACATCGATAATACACCGACTGCTCATTCTTACATCACATGATAAACATTAGTAAATTTTGGCAGTTTTGGGTTGAAAGGGGTCACTTGTGCATTTTGACTAAGAAATACTGTCAGAGGAGTCTTATTGGAGCAGGGACGCTAATTAAGTCAAATCCAGTATTTGTGTAGAAGTTTCCTGAAAATTATGATTTTGTAGTGTCTTTAACACACTTTCATATACTTGCACATTTAATGAAGTCTGAATAAAGAAGTTGAAATAAGTTTGTGAAAGGTTTGTAATAACTAACTTAATGTATATAATTGCCACTCAGATTTAGTAAACTGTGTACATATAAATGTTACCATTTGTTTTAGATGCAGCACAACCAAATGTTCAGCAGACAGCGCAGGCAGCAAAATCACCTGTCAAAAAAGAACCTACTACAAACAGTTATAATGGTAATAAATCAGTGGATAAATTTGCAACAGGACTTGATTGTCCGTTGACGACTTTAAGTTAGCAGGTTTTGAAAAGTGTCAGTCCAAAGATTCAAGCACAAATTTGGATTATTTTGTCATTGCAGTGATACTATAAGTATATGGCTGGTAAAAAGGTCTCTTGAACTGACAGGCTTTAAAAATTATCAAGTCAAAATATTTGATGATAAAAAAAAAATATGTCAAAATCTTTGGTACTTGCACAAGCAAGTACTGAAATCAAACTTTTACATTCACAACACTGTTTTGGACCATTTGGTGACACAAATGCATTATTACATGTGAGCTCTTGATGCCAAAAATGCACACAGTACACAATTTTGAACATTCTTAAATGCCAGTTTTCCTACAAACACCAGGGAGGTGGATTCCATTTTGAAATAAACATCAAAATTTGCTACCTACAAAAACACTAAATACAGTATTAAATTAAAGCATGCAACATTTCAAGTTTATTTCTTCAATGAATAATCTGTCTTGTAACCTTTTGTGGTTGTTACATCACACAAACAAGTCACCTGTATACATAACTACAAGTGCATATATATACAATATTCACTTGCAGAGCACATCTGAAAATTATGAATCTTCAGGAAGAGATTTTTACTTCAGAATTTTTTTTTTTTTCAAATCCGAAGTATTCATGCACAAAGTGTGATGATTTACTTGCGGGTGAAAATTTAAAACTAAAACCTCCACAAAGAAAGATGGATAAATGCATTTTTCAAATGTATTTTATATTATCTAACATAACAAGAGTATTTTTCATGAAATACTACCCAGTACAGAGTTTCTGATACAAAATGTATCACCACACTTTGTCTATTGTGATTCCTAGTGATACAGCTCATCTATCCAACTCTATCTGATACATATAGTCTGGAACATTGTTTCCAGTTTACTACATATATTTCTTACATTGAGATAATTAAAATTTTCACATTTTAAAGTTCGAGGTTTACCTGAGAACTTTAAAATTTGAAAATTTAACTATCGAGAGTGAGAAATTTATCGTAATAAACCGGAAGATAATGTTAGAGATTGTTTCTTATTATTTCTACTCAATTTATTTGAAGTAAAACGATCTCTGTAGTCTCAAGTATGCCACCATTTTTGTCTCGCCCGCGACGAAAGTCGCAGAAAGCGAGACATAGGCATGCAAAGTATGACGGTGGCGGCGGCGTAAACTCAAGTTATTATATAGAAGCCTTTGATGTAGGAACTTTATATTTTGTCCATAGGTAGCTTACGGCGAACCCAATCTGTCGGACCCAAAATCATGTGACCTTGACCTATATTTCGCGGTCCAGTGACTAGGTTAAGTTTTTTTGCTTGAGTCCATTTCTCAATAACTACAAGCTAGAAGTCAATGATATTTGGTATATAGCTTTGTCTTGGTAAGTACATGTCAGTCTGCCATATGGCTTTTGACCTGACCTCAATTTCACGGTCCAGTGACCAGGTTAAGTTTTTTTGCTTTAATCTGTTCCTCAATAACTACAAGCTATAGGTCAATGATATTTGGTATATAGCTTGGTCTTGGTTAGTTCATGTCAGTCTGCCATATGGCTTTTGACCTTGACCTCAATTTCACGGTCCAGTTACCAGGTTAAGTTTTTTTGCTTAAGCCTGTTTCTCAATAACTACAAGCTATAGGTCAATGATATTTGGTATATAGCTTGGTCTTGGTTAGTACATGTCAGTCTGCATTTTGGCTTTTGACCTTGACCTCAATTTCATGGTCTAGTGAACAAAGTTAAGTGGTACGGTAAAAATATATGGCTTGTAGGTTTCTCTTTAGTAGTACATGACTGTTTTAGCGACAAGCAGGGAAGGGCAGGACATCTATTAGGGTCCACTCTTGTGTTGCTATCCTTGTTGTCATTTGTATCATTGCGCCATTCATTGAAAGGGGTGTTGAATATAATATTTTTGATAAAAATGTCATATTATCAATAAATTGAGTTATCTTAGTCATAGAAATGCAAAATCCATTTCGCTAGACAATGATGCAGGTGTTAATTTCATCAACATCTGGTTGCACTATTTCTAGAAATTTACATGATTGACCAATCGCCAACTGAGATCATATTTCCGAAAATGCTGATTATAATTTTGATAACCAATCTGTCAGGAGGTGTTTAAATTATACCCTCACTCACTAGAGAGGGGGGTATACTGGATTCACCTTGTCCATCCGTCTGTTCGTCCGAAAATTATTTTGTCGCATTTTTCTCAGCTTCTACAAGAGGGATTGATTTCAAAATTAGTATGCAGCCTCTATATGGTTAGTTGTAAGAAACATCCCATTTTGAGTCCTGTCAGGTGTGTACTTCCTGTTTGACGAAATGTGGACTTAGTTACAAAATGTAGTGAAAACATGAATTTTCCGTCTCATTTTTCTCAGCTTCTACAAGAGGGATTTATTTCAATATTGGTATGCAGCCTCTATATGAAGAAGGGAAATGGGGTAAATGTCAAGGAGACAACATCCCATATCCAGGTTAAAACAACCCAAAACAAAACATCTATATGGTTAGTTGTAAGGAACATCCTATTTTGAGTTCTGTGGGATGTGTACTTTGTTGCGAAATGTAGTAAAAATATGAATTTTTCGTCACATTTTTCTCAGCTTCTACAAGAGGGATTGATTTCAAAATTGGTATGCAGCCTCTATATGGTTTGTTGTAAGGAATGTCCTATTTTAAGTCCTGTCGTATATGTACTTCCTGTTTTACAAAATGTGGACTTAGTTATGAAATTCAAATGTAGTGAAAACATGAATTTTTTGTCGCATTTTTCTCGGCTTCTGCAAGGGGGATTGATTTCAAAATTGGTATGCAGCCTCTATATGGTAAATTGTAAGGAAAGTCCTATTTTGACTCCTGTCAGATGTGTACTTCTTATTCGACGAAATGTGGACTTAATTACAAAATGTAGTGTAAACATGAATTTTTGGTCCAGGGTTAAATGAGTGGGGGTATACCTGGTTGCCATTCGGCGACAGCTCTTGTTTGCCTTAAATTAGAGAAAAGAAGATATACTATCCCACTATGTACATGTATATAATACATATTTATTTATTGTGAATCTAACTATATTAATAGGACCAACATCAACATATGGTAACAGACCCCCACAAGCAGCCAGTAACTTCAGACAAGGTAAATACATTTATTGCACATTAACATTAAGGCTGTTATGTTCAAAAAACCACTTAAATATTTTGATGTTCATTACAATTTTGCATACTCGGATCATCTCTGTGGTACTCTATACATGGTTAAATTGATTCAAACCTAAATCAATTTATATCTTAAAATGTCTGGTTTATAAAAGATAATGCAGGATTCAAATTTGAATACAACAGCTGAAAAATTTGCCATTGTAAAGTATTTCTAGTGGTATGGTGTGTTAAATGTGTAAGACAATGGGTGCGAGTTTGTTATATTTTCTTTGAATTTAATATGTTATATATGTTTTCATTGTCGAAAGAGCATTTCTTCTTCACCAGTCTGTTTTTTGACAATTATACTAACTAATTAATAATTTTCAGTTACACATTTAAAATTGCTTTGTTTCTTTGTTCAGGAAGTAACCCACAGACAAACAATTATGCCATAAAGCCAAATACACCTGGTACCCCTGGTAGTACAAGAGTCCATTCCATTGCCAGTCTTACTCCATATCAAAACAGGTACTCTAGTTATACAAGTACATGTAGTTAAGTATAGAAATATGCCAGCATAAACGTGTCAGTGTGATGTTTTAAATGAAATTTGGTCTAATATTGCAACTTTGTTTACTGTGAAAGAACTATTGTTCGTGGGGTTCCAATTTTCGTGGATTTTGTGGTTGGCTAAAACCACGAAATTCTGTTCCCAACAAAATACATTTTTATGCCCCGCCCACGAATGTGGAAGGGGCATATAGTGTTACCCTTGTCCGTACATCCGGTTAAGTTTTGCGTTTAAGTACATTTCTCAGAAAATGTAAGATGTAGAACAATAATAGTAGGCCAGTAGGTAGATATTTGTTAGTACTACAAAGTTCACTAGGTAGTTTGACTCTTTGACCTACATTTCATGCTTTAGTGACTCTGGTTAAGTTTTGTGTTAAAGTCCATTTCTCAACAACTACACATTATAGGACAATGATGTTTCATCAAATTAACTGCCTTGATGAGTACTATCCAAATCATTGACAATTAGGTGGCTTTGACCTACATTTTACACTTCAGTGACTTTGGTTAAGTTTTGAGTTAAAGTCCATTTCTCAACAACTGCACATTATAGGACAATGATGTTTCATCAAATTAGTTGCCTTGATAAGTACTACCCAAATCATTGACAATTAGGTGGCTTTGACCTACATTTTATGCCTCAGTGACTTTGGTTAAGTTTTGTGTTAAAGTCCATTTCTCAACAACTACACATTATAGGACAATGATGTTTCATCAAATTAATTGCCTTGATGAGTACTACCCAAATCATTGACAATTAGGTGGCTTTGACATACATTTTACGCATCAGTGACTTTGGTTAAGTTTTGCATGTAAGTCCATTTCTCAACAAGTACACATTATAGGACAGTGATATTTCATCAAATTAATTGCCTTGATGAGTACTACCCAAATCATTGACAATTAGGTGGCTTTGACATACATTTTACACATCAGTGACATTGCTTAAGTTTTGCATGTAAGTCCATTTCTCAACAAGTACACATTATAGGACAATGATGTTTCATCAGATGAGTTCTACCCAAATTATTGACAATTAGGTGGCCTTGACCTACATTTTATGCTTCAGTGACTTTGGTTAAGTTTTGCATTTAAGTCTATTTCTCAACTACTATGTATTGTAGCATCATGATATTTCATTGTAAGATTCGGCTAAAAGATATCTGTGCATTTCAGCAACAATTGGATGTCCATGACCTACATTTTATGGTTGAATGACTTTGGTTGAATTTTGCATTTCATCACAATTCTGTAATGGGGAACTAATTTTATGAATGATTGACTTGGGTAAATCTGTGATTAATTTATTGGCGGGGCATCTGTGTCTTACAGACACATTCTCTAGTTTCCCTAGGATTTTAATGGAAAGAATTTGAAACCACGAATTTAAGTGCCAACAAAATAGTGATATTTACATTGTATCAAAACCACGAAAAATTGATGTCCACAACTAAAAGTACTTCCACAGTATTTGGCATAGTATGTTGCATTTCATTGATTTTCAGCCTGATAGGGGCTTCATTGAAATTTCCTAATATGATAAATTTTAAGCTTAAATGTGTATTTATGGTTGCATTTGGTGTCATTACCAATGACACACAATGAGTTTGAATCCCGTAACAGGAAATGTTTCAATTTTGCGTACAGTTATGAGTCCATATGATGAGACCCTACCAGGTCAACAAATTTTGTGTGCTCCTGTGTATTGAAAGGGTAAAAAATTCCTGTATTGTTCTTCAAAAGTGCCTTGCCTACTTTTATAAATCGTACATCTTCTAGGAACAAATGTGACCAGTCAATCCATATTTCCAAAACATTATCATACTGCAATAGATGATATGGGAGTGTCAGTTTGTCCTTCATATCAGGAACGTGTTTGTCCCTGTATGACCCAAATCTTCAAGCGGACCTCACAGCATTTCATCTTTTTGGGCCTGAAGTTTTCTATATTTTTACTGGACTGTTGATTCTAAATTCAAGAACTTTTAAATGCTCAATTTTCATAGACCTGATAATTTAAATAAAATATCTATACTTTTAGATGGCGTATCCGTGCTAGAGTGACACAGAAATCTGGGATAAGGACATGGAGTAATTCAAGAGGAGAAGGGAGGTTATTTAGTGTTAATTTCCTGGATGAATCTGGAGAAATAAGAGCAACTGGTTTTAATGATGCAGTGGACAAGTACTATGAAATGTTAGAAGTCAACAAGGTATAATTCACAATGCATTTTAATTTAATACATGGATGGCATGTACTCTAATAGAATTTTTTGATTAATTAAATACACAAAAGAAGTTTTAGTATCTAGCATGTAAATACAGAGTCTCTCAATAGAAATTTGCCCTCTGTAGAAGGTCATGCCTATTTATTATAAATGACTTGGATGTGGAATAATTTACCTGATGTTGATTGAAACTTATTTTATTGTCTTAACATGACAATTGGATTGGGCACAAATTATACAATTTAGAATTGCCCTTTCCAAAAATTACATAATATACATACATAGACATTATAAATACAATTATTTCTAATATACGTTTACAAAATGGATAGCAACAGAGATTATAATTACGCTGAGAAAAGGTAAATAAAAGGTATTAAGTGTTAGCCCGGTCGTTCGACTGATTGAAAATAAAATTAGTTTGTAAACCGCCCTGTTTCTTTAATATATGTTTGAACATGACTAAAAATTAGTTGGTTGGTTTCCTGATCTTGTTCTTCCAACCCATAAAGTAAGACGGTCAAATTAAATGGAATATTCATTGATGAAATACTATTACATGTAGTTAGTTTGTTTCGTTGAACACGGAATTTGGAGCAATTAATAAAAAAATGTTCTACTGACTCAGTGGCTGCCCCACATGCACAAGAAGCATTCTCAGATAAATTGCAGCGGAATAAGTCATAATTAAGAGAACTACAATGGTTTCTAAGTCGAGCGTGAATAATATTAAGGACTCGATTCCCACTGTAAAAATAGCAAGGGGGTTTAGAATAATGTAAGTATTTTATTTTAAGTTTACTTTTGAAGATATTGACAGAAGTTGCACTACGCAACTGTGTATCAAGATTATTCCAAAGTTTAAGTGTGGATGGAAAAAATGAACTCTGATAAATATTTAGACGGCACAGAGGTACAGTAACATTTTGACTATTCCTCAAGTTGTATGGTGTTGTGTCTGAAACAAGAGGCGGCATTAAATCATTTAAATATTCCGGACACTGACCGTTTGTAATTTTATAACATAAAACAAGTTTTTGTTGCTCGCGTCTAGCTGCAAGTGTTTCCCAGCCTGTTTCTTGATATAAAGAGTCTTTACTTGAATAAGAAGTTAACCCTGTAACGATCCTTGCAGCTCTAAAAAGTCCTGTTAAGTTGAAATTTTAATTTTCGTAGTATGTTCAACTGTTTGGACGCCTTTTTAATAATGGAATTTATGTGAGACGTCCATTTACAATCCGAACACCTAATTGTCGATGAACAGCAACTGGATCAATGAATGTGCCATTAAAAGTAAACGAAAAATCAGTATTTCTGTCTCTAAGACTAAACACCATTATATCAGTTTTATCAGGGTTCATTTTGACCAGCCATGTTTCAGCCCATTTTGAAAGTTTACTTAAGTCGTGATTAACAAAGGTGTTTAAAGTTACACTATCAGGAGCACAATGACAGACTGAGGTGTCATCTGCAAATAGTCTACATAAGCCTATGAGGTGGTCAGCTATGTCATTAACATAGACCAAAAATAGCAATGGTCCCAGCACAGACCCCTGGGGAACCCCAGCATGCAGCATACCAAAATTTGAAACATCATCTTTAAGAACGACTTTTTGTTGTCTAAGTGATAAATAACTGTCAAACCAGGAAAGCAAATTTCCCTTAATGCCGTAATTTTCTAACTTCCAGATCAGACCCCGAATCCAAACCCTATCGAAAGCACGACTAATATCGCAAAATGTAATAGTAGTCAGTTGACTGTTATTTAAGCCCAACAGTATTTCATGATATAATTCTATCAGCTGATGACTGGTAGAATATTCTGGTAGAAATCCAGACTGAAACTTATTAAGAAGAGAGTTCGATGAAAGGTGGTTAAAAACATGTTGATATATAATTTTCTCTAACACTTTGCTAGCACAGCTTAATTAAGCAACGGGTCGATAGTTTGAAACTAAGGACCTATCACCCTTTTTATACAAAGGCACAACGTTGGGTATTTTCCAACTGGATGGAAAAATACCTAACCTAATGGACTTGTTAAACAACATTGTAAGGGGTTGAACTATTTCAAACTTTACCTCCCTTAACATTCTATTATTTATCAAGTCGTTTCCAACAGCCTTGTTTGGATTTTTATGTAGAAATAATATCGATCACGTCCTGTTCAAAAACTACAATATTATTTAATGTTTCTCTCCCCCTCTCGTCGAACTCTGGTAGGTCTTATCACCATTTTCCAGTTCCGTTACTGAACAAAAATCATTCAGTACATTACATTTGTCAAAATTATGAAAAACAAGATTCATATTATTATTCGGGTCGCGTAATGGTGGTATGCTGTTAGTACAGCCGTGGCCTTTTAGTAGCATTTTTATAGTTTTCCAATAAAGTTTGCTATTTGCTGATTTAAGATCATGCAGATTTTCATTAATGTTTAAGTAAAAATTTTCTTTCGCATGTTTCTTCATGTTGTTAACCTTGTTCCTTTGGTTTTTGAATTTTTAGCTCACCTGGCAATGCCAGGGTGAGCTTTTGCCATCACTTTGCGTCCGTCTGTCCGTCCGTCGTTAGCTCACTTTTAAAAATCTTCTCCTCTGAAACTACTGGAGGGATTGGTTTGAAACTTTATAGTAATCATCTATGACATGTCCTGTACAAACAATCCTCATTTTATTATGATCCGATGAAAAACATGGCTGCGGGTGCTAAAAATAGAACCTAGGGGTAAATTGCAGTTTTTAGCCAATAACTCAAAAACCGATGCAGATATCAAAAATCTGACAGGTGTAAAAATGTTCAGAATGCCGAGATCTATCTGCTCTTCAATTTTGAAGAAAATTGGAAAACCCGTCTTAGAGTTATAGCCCTTTTTCCGTAAATTTTTCTAAATTTGTGCATTTTTTATTTTTTATTTCAAAAACTGTAACAGATAGAGGTGAAGTGTAAATTAAAAAAATGTTCAGCATATCAAGATCTACATACTCTGAAATTTGAAGAAAATCCAAAGGCCTGTGTATGATTTATTGGCCGTTTTCCACCATTTTTTTTGTTGTTGTTTTTTTTTCTTTTTTTTTCCAATGCCATATGGTTATGGGTTATTTCCCTTTAAATTCTGTGTTCAAATCTTCTTTAGTTAAGTTTTCTCTTTTAAGCTTTAGAGAAATTCCCTACTATCACTTCATTAAAAAAATTATTTCTTCCATAATTAAGAGCAAAAACAGTGTTTTTGTGCAAGTTTCTGCAATTTTTTGCAAAAATGCTTTCTTAATCTTTACCTTATTTCATGTTATAATGATTTTCCAATATAAACATATTGTGTACATTACTGGGTCTTAAATGGCGAATCACTATGATCTCTACTGACATGTATGTTGAAGTAGTTTATTAGCTTCATAGACTGCTTAATGTTAAAACTATTAGTAAATAAAGCCTTAGTGAGCAGTTGATGAAATTAACCTGAATGGATTTGAACAGAACTTGGCATTAATGATGCTTATGAGGTGCTGACTATAATATATACATGTATTATGACTTTTATGCCTAAATGTCATCCAACATGGCCATCTGCAGGGAACTTAATTTATTACTTGACTGTATGGAAAGAGCACAAAGAATTTTTTATCTGAAACAACTTGACTAGTCACAATGTATCTTAGATGGTCCCCTTCAAAACAGATGTCCTTCAAGTCTGCACCTTATGCAAATTGGCTACCAATGGGAAACAAAGTTTAATATAGGAGTACATTCAAAGATCTTCTTCTTTAAAACCATTTGGCCAGTTGGAAATAAACTTAGGCACAATACTTAATTTTCTTTAAAGTGAAACTACACTCAAAAATGAAAATTTGATATGTTGTTC
>MJUU01012602.1:0-15872 GCA_002080025.1 Modiolus philippinarum | reverse complement strand
TTTCCACAACATCTACCATTTACAATACGAAGTTGGTTACATATACATAGATCAAGTAATTCTCTACCTCTACTATCAACAATAACATCTTGACTGACTCTCCTCTCTGCTACACAATCAACATCATAAGTATTATTAAAAATAGGAATATGTGATACCCAGTCATCAACAATATAATCAGGTTCGGAGCCTGTGCGGGCATTCAAGTCCCCTAGTAACATGATATTACCTTGTTTACTATATTTTCTATTATATCTTTTTCTAATATTTCAAACAGGTTAACTGATGATTTTGGGGCATAGTAAACTAAACATAAATAGATATCATTTTTAAATTTGAAAAAATCTTTACACAGCTTTATCCACTGGTACTCAGATGTACCATCATTCAAAAATTTGACCCCTTTTTTAATACCTGGGCGTATCAGTATTCCCAAACCCCCAAAATACCTATTGTTCTTGGATTTTTTTCTACAAAATTGATAAAATAAGAAATCTTTTATGGTAATACTTTTATCATACCCCAGATGTGTTTCTGTTAAAAGAATTATGTCATACTTGTCAATTTGAGATATAAATTCAGGATCTTTAGATTTATCATAATGATCAGAAACCAAGCCACCAACATTCCAGGTGCAGATATTTAGACTTGTTCTCATATTAGTTGGGCAGAAATCTTAAAAAAAGCTATAAAATTTTCTAATAATAGTATTATAGATATTTAGATTTATACCGTGGTTAATCTTACAAATTTTTTATCTAAAATTATGTAATGATTAGATGTCTATAGCACTTGATTAGTTCAATAAAACTATAAATATTTGGTATTCACTGATAATACCAAATGTTTATATTGTTTTTAAATAAGAAATAGTGAGGAAATAAACAGGGGTAAACATACGTAAATAGGTTGGGAATAATCCCAATTTGGGATAAATGGTTTTATCCTAATTGAGATAATTATACGTTGACACCTTGAGGATCACTTGTATACTTAAATGAAAGGGTTGCTGCTGGTGTTCCAAAACCCTTACTTTCTTAACCTTATATTAATGGAATTTCATAAACCCATACCCATTTATTTATTTTCTATACTGCAAACATGGCAAAATGCCACCCTTTTCCATCAGCTAATTAGAAATGATTGGAAATTATACACAGTTCAGTTTCCTTTCTCAAATCTTATAATAATTACATAATCATATTGCCTTTGATGACTGACATATTCATACATGTGATAAGGTCAAGATGCCAATGCAGGAGATTTCCCTCCAAAAACCAGGAGATTGAGGGGTCAATGAGGGAGATTTTTTTCAGGTCGGTTTAAGCGGACAATTTTTACTCTTCAATGGTTTTGAATGTGTTATATGATGAGTACATAAAATGAAACAGATCAAACATGAAACATATTTTTATGATTCACTAGCCTTATTAGTCAACTGCTTATGGAGGGAAGACATATTTCCTCAATCCCATTCACCTTTCCCATTGATATTGGAAGAGAAGTTTTCCATTTATCAAGCTTCACAAATCTTCAGTGTGGGTAGCTTTATTTGGCACTTGGAGATTATTACTTTAAATATAAAAGTATTTCCATCTCTTTAATTTCGATATAAGTTAGTTTATTAATCATTTCAATCTTAATCGAATTTGACTCAAACCATATGCACACAGTGTATGTGCTAGGAAAATGACATACATAATATTGAGTTATCCAAGAAGCACCGGCCCTTGGTGACTCTTGCATTTAAACAACTGCCTTGTACAGCACTTGTTTTTTTGCACTAGTCACGAGGTGGATTCCTCTTATTTTAGATTGTCATTTCTGTGTTAAATTTAATTTGTCGCCAATGCAAGGTGAAAGGAGACTGACTGGTTTGCATGGTGATAATAGATTCCTATATACATCGGCCCTTGGTGACTCTTGCATCTGATCAACTACTACAAACAGTACTTGATTTATTGCACTAGTCACGAGGTGGATTGTTTCACTATGTCACCTCTCTATCATCCTCTTTTTATTTTATTTATTATATATTCTTTATATGTATATGATATGTATATATGCATCCATCTATATTTTCACTTGAAATCTCTAGACTTTGTGCCACCTCTAGTATATAATCGGCAACATTCACTTGTGATAAAGCAGAGACATTTAGTAACATGTGTTTAATTGTCTCTGGATACGTACTGTTTATTGTATATGACTGTTTTTTTTCTATATATGTAATAATGTAATACTTGTAATGACTTTGCCCTACATGGGCCCTTGATTGGAATAAACATAGTAGTAGTATGGTGGTTTATCGCCTTGAATACCTGTATAGGTCTCTCACGGCATTTTAAACCTGGAGGGACGCCCACTCTAATGCAATGTAATTTCGGACAGTTGATCTTCCCTGGTAACCGCTGACTGTCGTGAGACTTCGCGGTCGAATTCCTTGGTAGGTCGATCTTTTAGGTGTAGAAGGACTTTGAAGAACTCAAAGCCCTAACTACGATATGGGCCGCTGTTAGCCTGCATGTCTTGGCCCCGAGAGACCAAGACCCATTCTACACATTGAATGGTGCAGTTGCCCAGTCCTCACCATCGTACCGGAGTACTCTCGTGGAGGTGGTCGTGCGTCTTCGAGGACTGAATAAACATATTTATTTATGTAATTATTTATAAGAGTTTCTAATATTATTTTATTGAGTATACTAATATTTTTAAATTTGCAAATATTTAAACAATATATCGTAAAATCCAATAAAAATTCTTAAAACTGATGTAACTTTTCATTTCTGAAGAATTGATAGATGATTTTAATTAAAGATACAACCTGAAAGTTTTTTAGGGTCTATGTTATACACACTATAAGGGGAAATAACTCTGGACATCAATTGCGTAATTAAACCATTGAAAGTTTTGACCTGGTTTGTCCGTTTTACGTCTTGAAATTGTGAATATTAGGGCTTAAAACATTAAACAAACAGTTCATTGTCTAATATATGTGTATTAAATGTTCTAAATTCCGTAACTGGGCTTTCACATGGCACTTTGACTAGTGTAAACATGGTGACTCGTAAAACAACTTGACGATAATTAAATCATGGCCATGTAGCTGGAGGCTATAAATGACACCTGTGATTATTTAAAACAACAAAATATCATTAATTACCTTTAATTTCAATGAGAAATCAACCAAGCGCAACTGATTGACGGACATTATAAGGTACAAAACAGTTTACTTTTCACCTTATTTTTAACAAACAAAAACGTGAGTTTTACAACCAATTCCGTGTGGACAAATTTCGGGCCTTAAAAACGGGAGACTCCCGCAGGATCTGGGAGCTATCACATGTACATGTATGCATATTATATTTGTACATGATCAGCAGCTTTGTTTAATGTTGGGGCATTACCATATAATTAGTAATGTAATTATAATTGTCCTTATCGTATATTTATTATCATTTTGTATACCATATTTACTGTACCCCGTTTTGTAATTCCTCTCCTTGTTGACAATAAATTACTCTTTTTCATCATTTAAATGAAATCACAATTTGTTGAAAATAAATAACAAAATACTGACATGATGATTACAAACACAGAGTTCAATACAAAATACTGACATGATGATTACAAACACAGAGTTCAATACATTACCATTCATTCATGTTTAGAAGATCATAGGTCACACATGTATCGAATCCAATACACGTCACCGACGAATGATTACCTAGCAAATAAAATAGATTCGGTTATATTATTTTAATTATACACATGTATTTATCGATGAAATTAATTGATCATTACTTAACAATTTTGACCCGTCGATCGAAGAGCTGATTCTACATATATACAAATGTATGTCTGATCAGCAATATATTGCGGATTAATTTCATATAAAGCATAAGAAATGCAAAATGAGGTTTTCTCCTTTTTCTGTGACCACTATAAGTCAATCTCGAGCTGTGCGTGCAGCTCGTTAATTGACAATAAAAAGAAAACTCAAGACTTTAGCCCTAGCAGTGTAAGCATTCTTTCTTTCTGGCATGCAGAGTGTCCAGGTGCATGTATATATACTTTAGAGTATTTCTACCTTGCACTAGTGAGTATATTCCACAGGGGCTGGTAATATACGATAGACCGGGCCCCATATATATGTATACTGGTATATCAATATCGTATGTTACCGGCCCCTGTGGTTTATTCCATCAGAGGAAATACCCTAGCATACATCTACATGTATAAAATTTATGTCTTGGAATTTCTGTCCTTGTGTAATTCATCCAAGCAGAAAGAATTCACTATTACACAAGCAGTGTAAACTTAACATTCAACCAAGAATGACAACAGGTGCTAGGTGCTAGGTATATGTAATGTTCGTGTGATTTGTGGGCATGTGGTGTCTTTGGTTTTCCATCTTCTGGTGTTCTTGCTGTTGCCTTGTCTATGGACTTTGATTTGTGTAATTTTGTGCTTTGTTCCTTCGGTATTCTACTGCCGTTGTTTTGTGCTAAAGATGGGTAAGCATGTTATTTGGTATTCAAAAATATTTACATTTTACCCTGAATTTCCAAACTGATAATGTTGAAATGGGTTGTCACAGAACACTAAATCACAAAACTTAAGGTTAAAGGTCACCTTTTCAGTTCAATGCTAAATCTAAACGGCTTGTTGGTTCTTCACCATACTTTGCTTGCAGATAACTGTTTCATTTATGCATACAAAGCTACCCTTTGTTGCAAATAGCATCAAGAAATAAATGAGAAATTTACGATAAACAATATAGAAAACGGCAAATCATTCGAATAAGCTGCATTTATCCAACCACCACAATATTTACAAGATTTTTTTCTGTAAAATTATTAAATTTGTTTATATTACCATAAAATAATTAATGGTAGCTTTGCATGGGTAATTATCTCAATAATTACACCTTATGTAAGTAAGCTGCATTCTGATTGGTTAATGGCCATTGTATTTTTTGGCAAATACCACCGACCCCATGGTGGTATTTGTCCCAGAGTCATTTGTGCGCTTTAATGATGGAGACATTCGGTGTAATTAAACAGATATATCACGAACATCGGGGTATTTGCCAAAAATACAAGTCTTGGGTCTAAATTTCCCTTGCTTTTCAGGCTCTGGAAAATTTACCGCCCCACGACTTGTATTTTTGGCAAATACCCCTCCTTATCATGATATATCTGTTCATAATTTGCAGACAAATCTTTGGTATAAACCAACAAGCCGTTATAAGGCTGGGGGTATTACACAAATTTCCCATACGATTAACATTGAACTGAAAAGGGGACCTTTAACCTTAATAACTTGTATGGTGTCGACCTTTTCTTGTGAGCTTTTTAATTTAGGATTTTGCTGAAATATTTATCATTGGATTTTCAGCTTTCAGAATTTGCATATTTCTACTTTCAAAGAGCACAGCTTGACAGTAATGTAAGAGTAAGTTCATTCCTGGTGTATATCTTGTGGATTATGTTGATTTAAACTCACAAGGAATAAATGCACTAGTGCATTTTATTCCATCCGATATAATGACATAGGGTATTTTGTGGTGGATTAAATATCCTAGGAAATATAGGATAAATATAGATTAAACCACAAGATCCCTTTCATTACCATATTTTATCCACTAGAGATAGTTAAATTTTAAATTGTGAGGCTTGCCGTGCATTTTAAAATTTTTAAATTTAACTATGGAGAGTGGATAAAATATGGTAATAAAGGGGACAAAGTGGTGTAATCTTTTTCTCAAATGATCAATGATAAACACCGAGAATTGTATTCCGAATAGATTTGGCGGGAAAAAGCATGGGGCTTTATTTAACATACGTTGAATAAAGAAATTTTATCTAACGGGCCGAAACCGGTTTAAACTTGACATATCATTAGAGAATTATGTTTTCCAAAATGAATATTAGTGGGGGAATGAATACACTGTTAGCTGGTTCGAGTAAAACCTAAATATCAATATTACATGTATTTAAGGTAATAAAAATTTCCTACAGAATTTTTGTATTTTAAGATATTTTGTAGGTATTAATTCAAAAATTCCAAAAAATAAAATAAAAGTGATATGTATGTCGCCTTTTTCCTTTGAAAATAAGAACAGTAATTCAGTATTTTTCAGCAACATTTATAAAGAATATATAGGGAACTCTGAAAACATGATTATTGTTTAACTTTTTGTGAAATAAATATCTGATAGAATTTTTTTGTTTTTTACATTTGATACACTTGCACTATCTGTTGAAAAATTCTACATGTCGCCATTTGATTAAGAGAGATATTTTATGTATTTTAGAACATAGAAAATATTTAGGGCAAAGGAAGACAATTAGCGGGAAAGTGAAGGATATACATATGTAAATTTAGTATTACTTCACAATGAAAATGGTTGAGAAAAGAGCATTCCGGCTTGATAATCAAGTCAATTAGGCATCCGACTAGATTTTGGAGTATGCACCAATCAAATATGCCCTGTATTTTGTCAATCTACCTTAATTTTACTTTTTACCTCTAAATAGCACTAAAATCTCACATCTTTTCCTCTTTTTCTATTTTGCTTATTACACATGGAAAGCACCTCTTGCTTTGCACAACACTAAATTTTTGATTTCTTAAATTACTATATAAAAGAAACATTCTAGTATTTGAATATCTTCCTTAATCATTAATTCTTTGAGCTCATTGTAATTTTGTAAATTTATGTCAGAACTTGGGGAAACAAATTTATATAAGTTTCTTAACAATTGTTTTCGGATCCCTTTAATTAATTGTTATATTCAATAATCTTGTAAACTGTCTTCTGTATGATATTTGAAGATGTTTAATTAATAAAATATGTTTACATTACATTAATTTTACTTTTTACATTTCAGGAATGACCATGATAAATTGCGGAAATTCATACCATGATAGGATGCATTGTAAATAACAAGATATGGCGTACTATATCCCTCCTTCTCAGTTAAGACCAATTTCACAGCTACGACCTATCTCGGCTAATAATCTAGATGTGCAAATAGTTAAACAAGCTATTAAAATTTTATCAACGTCCAATTCATTGACAGAAACAGAAGAAAATTTACAAACCGTGATAGAGAAATTTTTGGGGAGGAAGTTCAAAACTTCACTTGTGCCATTTCTGAAATCATACCCAAATAATTTTGACATTGAAACAGATGGTAAAATTACATTTGTCAGTGGATTAACAAAACTTGAACTCTGTCCGACTCACTGTTCAGGGCGGGGTACGTGTAGAGGAGCACCAATCTGTGACAAACTCCACATCTGCAAATTCTATTTATTGTCGAATTCATGTCTTATAGCCAAGACAGGCAGATCCTGTAAATTTGGTCATGATCTCACAACTCAGCATAACAAAAATCTTTTACAAGACCATTGTCTAGATGATTTAAATGTAGAGGAATTACGCAATTTATTCAGAAGCCCAAAGAGTCGCTGTGAAATAACAAAGCCAATGCTATGTAAATTTTACAATGGTGGAAAAGGATGTACAAAAGAGGGATCTCATCAGAAATGTCCATTTCTTCATCTGTGTCGATTTTACATCAGTGGAACTTGTAAATTTGGAAAAAACTGCAAAAGAAGTCACGATCTGCTCAATCCACAGGTGAAAGGTAATTTTCTTCAATTTTGTCATGTTAATGTAAATTAATTGACTTGTGAGGAGAAAGTAGTAGAATACTGCAACAAAAAACATATGTGAATTACATTTTAAGGTACACAGTTCAGGTGTTTAAAATCATGCATCCATCTTGCACATCTGTTGAAAATTGGAATTTACCATTAAAATGTTGTAAAAATGATTTTGAATATTTTTTTTTAATAATAAATGAAATAAAATAAGCCACATCTATGCTGTGATTGTGAAGTGTCACTTAAAAAAAACAAAACAAAATAAAACAAAAACCTCATTTTATTAAGGGGAGATAATTACTTAGAAATAATAAGGGAAGAATCACATTTTCATGATTTTATTCAAAAACATTATTAGTGACCCCTATTTTTTATTTTATATTTTCAAAGTGATTTTTTTAGCACGCTTTTTATTACATTTTCACCAAGATCTATCTAAATTTAAAAGGTCAAAATCTTGCTATTTTTTTAAGCTTCAATTGGAAAAATTAATTCAGTGACCTTTTGATTTTTAACCAAAATTTTGGAGTGCATATATAAGTGTTTGTTTAAGCAAAAGCAAAAGGAAAATAATACCTTTTTTGTGAATTTTCCCTTCAAAACATTGACACAGGTCTGTGAGGTGTAGTTTGTATAATTTTAAGAAGTCCACTGGACTTGCTGCAGCTTTTGTTTTTGTATATAACTGGTACATGTGACTGGGAAATAATCACAGGAATGTGAATCTATAGGAAATAGTTAAAATTTACATAACTTATATCAGTGGAATGTTATATTATTATTATTAGAACTGCTAGAGAGGTATGGAATCAGTACAAGAAGAAGTCCCAAAGAAGTTTTGGCAGATTTACAGGAATGTGGAGTGGCAATGGTAGAGGGGAGTGATTCAGGAAGTGTCCAGTCTGCATCACCAAGAAAAACAACATCAAGATTCCAAATGAAAAGGTAAAAGAATAAAACATCTTTTCTTTGTCTGTTAATAAAAGTCAAATAATACTATTGTATACCTATGAGGAACATTGGTCTTTTATCTCCCTGTACCAAGTTAATTATATATATTGAAAATGGAGACAATTTATAATTTCAATATCAAAAGAGTGCTAATTAAAATTATCTCCGCTTTAACCATATATATCAATATGTGGATATATATAATCTTCTATTGGTCTTTTTGTAGGGCAATGGATGACAGTAATTGTAAGAATATTTTGCCAGTTGATTTTATGTTTGTTGACGATCCCGCATCCATGACATAATAAACATGGATGCAGTATTGCTCGACATCCAGCAATGAATTCCGCTTAAACCATTGCTAGGGGCCGTCTTGAACTTACAATGAGGTATGAGCAAAGCTCATTGTTTAAGGCATTGTGGTGACTTCAAGATGAAGAACAACAATAAAAGCGTTGTTCCATTGCTTGTTTTTCCCACGTATTTGTGGAGATTTTGTCTCATTTGCTTTTACTCCATATCCCTTCATTGCTTATATANCCATACTTGCGTAAACGGCAAACGTCATAACCCATTATGACGTCATCGAAATTCGAGTACGAAACACACACGAAACGTTCGATACATATGGATGGAAAAGGTGACCTTTTAACATTAATATGTGACAATTCAATTTTGGTCAAAATCCTGGGCCATTTTTGGTCCTTTGTGGCTCTACTCCTTTAGGTATGTTCATTGAAGAATTGTAAATATAATACAGAAAATCTGCAGTAAATAGTTCTATCAATTACAATGAAATGCAGTCATATATTTTTAAAACAGTCACCAAAACTGTCACAAATATCAAACAAATGTAGCTTTTCATTAAATATGTGAAAGTACTGTAAACCAACTTATTCCATGAATATGTGCAGAACACATCTGTAGGCTTTAATAAGTTTTGTAATTCTTTGTTAATTTGTTTTTATGCCCCTGTGAATCGAAGATTCAGGGGGCATATAGTTTTTGGTCTGCCCATCTGTCTATCTGTTTGTTTGTCTGCAAAAACTTTAACATTAAGTATATCTTTTGAATGGTAAGTGATAGGGCTTTCATACTTTGCATGTGTATTCCTTGTGGCAAGACCTTTCAAATGATACCAAAATTTTTGACCTCGTGACCTTGACCTTGGCATGTGATGGACTTTTTGAAAAAAAAAATATAAACTTTAGCATTGGATATATCTTTTAAATGGTAAGAGATATGGCTTTCATATTTTGCATGTGCATTCATTGTGGCAAGACCTTTTAATTGGTACCAGAATTTTTGACCTTGTGACCTTGACCTTGGCATGTGAACAAATGCATAAAAACTTTAACATTAAGTATATTTTTTGAATGGTAGGGCTTTCATATTTTGCATGTGTATTCCTTGGGGAAAAGCCTTTCAATAGATACCAGAATATTTGACCTTGTGACCTTGACCTTTTCATGTGACTGTCTGATAAAATTTCACCAGAAAAATTAAATTATTTTTTGTTTTATTTTATTTATAGAAACATTAAACTTATTTATGATAAAATGTTTCTTGATATCCATAGAATTTGTTTTGTAAAAAATCTTTTAAATTATTCAGCATATTTTCTTCATTTATTCATTTTCTTTTTACAGGTGTTTATATCAGTGATGAGGAATGTTGCTAAAAATAGATATTATTACATTTCTTCTCTTCTGTATACTTCCTCATTCAATGGGGAACCCGACCAGTATTGATGAAGTATATGAAAATATCCCTGATGTAATCAAAGTACTGATAACACTGATAGACAGAACACAATGAATTAACTATAAATGTTCCAAAAAGGGGAAGAATTGTTTTCTTTATAATGCTTGGATAATGATTGAAGTTGGTCAATTTTGTCAGAGGCACATTAATTGTTGTTCAGTGGTGTTCAAAGTTACTAAATGTTTCTTCATCACTTCTACTTGGGGGCATAAGTGTTTCACAAAATACAAATGTAACATTTCTACAAATTTATGTTATTTAACTTGATATTTCAGGTTTAATTCTAATCCAAATTTAGACAAAGGGATGGGAAATCTCACTGTAACAGGAGACATAGATATATCAGATGTACCATCACAAACTTTCTCCTCAGAAATATGCATTTATCATCTACGCGGAAAGTGTGGATTTGGTACAAACTGCAGACGACATCATAAAAATTCTATGTACCAGTGGCAGTTTAGACAGCATGGAAACACTCGTGATGATGAGTGGACAGATTTCAAACCTTCGGCAAACTTTGAAATTGAATTTAATTTTAGTGATGTTGAAAACGAAGAATGTTACATTGAATTTAGGTAAGTGTTAGGATGGCATTGAAAATTCAAAGAATTGCAAATGGTGACTTGAAGTACAATTATCAAAAGATTAATGCAGAATTTTAAGGAGACTGATGAAATATTAACAATAAATTTCAGCAGTAAACCTGAAGTTAACACCAGATTAAACTTGTAATGGTTCACATGTTCTAAATGCACTTCCTTTCTATTTTAATTGCTAAAATGTATAATACTGCAATTGTAACCAAAATATTGTCATTTTAAATCAGATGGACAATGTAAAACCACCAATAAAGGAACAGAAAATACCAAGAGTATACCTCATTAATTTTATGAATTATGAACTGATATTTTATGTTAAATGGCCTAAAATTTCGTTTTTAGTTCCTCTCAACAAAGAACTATCTGAGTACCTCCTACATCCATATCCACGTTGAGGTTGGTGTTAATCTTTGGTGTTATTTCACTTTTCAGGGAAAATTATGTCACTTTGACCTATTTTTTCTGCATGATGTCTAACATTCAAGTTTTTGTCAGAGTTTATATCTCAGTAACTGTAAATAATGGGGTCATCTGACTTTGCAAGTGTATGCACCATTGGTGGTTGGTCAGCATGTAGCAAAATACATTGTTTGGTCATGCACTTTGATCTATATTTACCTCATAATTGACTTACATTCAAGTAGAAATCCCAGTTCAAATCACAATGACTGGTAGGTCAGCATCCAGTAAAAGTAGGTCACTTTTACCTATATTTCCTCATGATCAACTTACATTCAAATTTACTGGCAAGTTCATATCTCAGTTACTGTACATGATAGAATCATCTCACCTTGCATGTTGAAATATATTGATATATGTACACATTGATGGTAGGTCAGCATCCAGGTAAAAGTAGGAAACTTACTTGTATTTTCATTCATTTGTATGATTGACTTTTAGTTCAAATTTATGTTTGATATGAAGAAGAAATGAAATCGGGTAAATGTCAAGGAGACAACATCCCATCTTCAGGTTAAAATGACCCAAAACAAAGCATCAAGGGGTCACTGTAGGGTCTTCAACATAGTGAGGAACCTCACACCATATAGCAAGCCATAAATGGCCCCCAAAAAGGTAAAAAAGTGAATAAATCAATGGAAACAAACCACATCCAATAACCCGAATATCAAGAAACTAAAATTTTATAAGAAAACAAGGACAAGCCAATGACCAACATATTCTCTACTTGGGACAGGTGCAAAAATTGCATTGGGTTTAAACTCGTTTTCTTGGATCCAAACCCTCCCCTATGTGTGGTGAATAGCTAAAAATAAAAACACATAATAAATAAAGACTCACAAAAGTTCATATATTATTTAAAGGACCTGGCAAGATCTTTGTACCTTGTATTTAGATGCACCCCAGATGGTATGTCAGAAGCAAGGACAAATAAGGCTTCCCTGACCATTTGTCATAATAAGCCAAAGTTTTTAATCATTGATTACAGATGTTTACCCTATTCTAATTTTGTAGTAGAGACCAGGTTCTGCAAGTAAATTTTGATACAATGATTGGCAAAATGAAGGATTCAGCTAAAATAGAGATCAGAAGGTTATCAACAGAATCGTCAGCTGTACAGAAGTTCCAACCCCTAGCCACACAGTGGAAGTGGTACTGGAAAGATCAAAGAGACAAGTGGATAATATATGGAGAAACAGTAAGAATGGTTTCTCTAATTTCTGTCCTGTTTTCACGTTTCCTGAACAGTTGGAGAAATATGTTTCTCCTCTCTAGATAGAATGTTGTTCTGGGCAAATAATTGGATGAAATTCAATTATGATGTCAAATATGTTTGCCGTTTTGAGACTTTACCATTGTGACGTCATGAAAAAAGGCGACCATGCTTGATGATGTCACGCTCAAAGAACACATTTATTTTGGACCATCAGAAAAGGGGGGTCATGTTTTTGTCCAAAATCTCCTTGAAATCATTAGAGAAATAAAATCCAAAACTGTATCTCGTGAGAAACGACATTTCTACACTCTCAATTGTTAAAATATCAAATATTTACAGTACAGCCAGAGACTTACCGTGATAAATCACTGTGATAGAAGTATCACTCTGCTTAGTGAAATGTGTATATTTTATTTCCTGTTTGATCTATCAACATGCTTTCTTTTGCATTTAGAGTGATACATTCTACCACTTGATATGCAAAAGAAATTATGTGGATAGATCAATCAGGAAAAAAGGTATATTCATTAAAAAAATTCAGAGTGATATGTCTATCACAGTGATTTATCATGGTAAATCTCTGGCTGTACTGTAAACGCTCAGCAAGCCTGGCGTTTAAAAATTTGAAAATTTAACTATCTCTAGTGTAGAAATGTCGTCTCACTCGACACAGTTGTGGATTCTATATATTACAGTTGAATTGCAAGCTGCAACTCCATGGATGTCTTGAACCCTTATTGTTGCCCCTTTCTTAAAATTAAAACATAGTTCAACCTCAGAGGGTCCTCATGGGGGTCCTAGGAATCAAATAGTCATTAAATTTTTGCCTTGGTAATCAAATAATCATTAAATTTTTACCTTGGTAATCAATAAATTTTTGGCTTAATAAAAAAAAAATATATAAAAATGCAAGCTAATTATCAAATAATCATTAAATAAATGCTCACCTAATCAAATAATCATTAAGAAAATACCCTGATAATCAGGTAATCAAGAAACCCATGATGGGTCTCACCTCAATAACTGGAGCCCCCTCTAGCTTTTACTTTTTCATTAGTCCTTTGGTTGTTTGAGCAATCAAAATTTGATTCTATTTAGGAGGTACTGAAAATTTTGGTCATCTGTAAATATATATAATCCAATATGAGAGGATCCGAGGGGGAATTTAGTATTCTTTTAGTTGATCGGCAGGGAAAGAAAATTAATAGCCATGGCATAAAAATCTTTGATCCTAAAAAAATTGCCACACATACACATTTTCATCACAAGGTACTCGGTAAAATGCAATATAGAAATTGAGAGCCATCTATGTAGCTCAAAATTTGACAATTGGACCAATGGCAGAAAAGAAATTGAATCATTTAGATTGAAAATGCAATGACTGATAACATTTATACAAGATATATCAATTTAAAATACATTTTACTGGTTTATGTGAAGTTGCTTGAAAGGTTTGCATAAATATTTTCCGGTTCAATTTATTGACAAAATTTTTGATTGACGTTCACGCTGCTAATAATTAAGTTTTGCGTGGTACTATTGCTGTGTAATTGATAAATTTAAAAAATCATATCTTTGTCATTGATTTAATAGTATTATTGAAATATTAATAACTCCCAGCAAGCAAAGTTTTGGTTCACCCTGCCCATCTGTCTGTCTGTCTGTCTGTTTGTCTCTGTGTGTCCTTCTTTGTACCTTGTCAGCATGCCCATGCTACTTTTTAGCTCACCTCACGAAGTGAGGGGGCTAATGTGATACCCCTAGCGCCTGAGTCGGCGTCGACGTCTGTGTCCGGTTAGGAAGAATGGTTAAGGTCCATTCATGCTTACTGACTTGCCCCACATCAACCATATTGGTATGCCTCATGCATTTTGGGATGACGACTGGAATGCATGCTTTGGATGCTGTCTCTGACCTACATTTTACGCATGAGTGACTTGGTTAGGTAGAATGGTTAAAGTCCATTCCTGCTTACTGACATGGCCCACATCATCATACTGGTATGTATGATGCATTTTGGGATGACAACAACAATGCATGCTTCGGATGCTTCTCTGACCTACATTTTATGCATGAGCGACCTGGTTAGGTAGAATGGTTAAAGTCCATTCCCGCTTACTGACATGGCCCACATCCACCATACTGGTATGTATGATGCATTTTGGGATGACAACAACAATGCATGCTTCGGATGCTGTCTCTGACCTACATTTTACGCATGAGCGACTTGGTTAGGTAGAATGGTTAAAGTCCATTCCCGCTTACTGACATGACCCACATTAACCATATTGGTATGTATGATGCATTTTGGGATGACAACAACAGTGCATGCTTCGGATGCTGTGTCTGACCTACATTATTTGACATGGCCTACATCAACCATACTGGTATGTATGATGCATTTTGGGATGACAACAACATTGCATGCTTCGGATGCTGTCTTTGACCTACATATTACGCATGAGTGACTTGGTTAGGTAGAATGGTTAAAGTCTATTCCCGCTTACTGACATGCCCCACTTCAACCATATTGGTATGTATGATGCATTTTGGGATGACAACAACTATGCATGCTTCAGATGCTGTCTCTTACCTACATTTTACGCATGAGTGACTTGGTTAGGGAGAATGGTTAAAGTCCATTCCCTCTTACTGACATGCCCCACATCAACCATACTGGTATGTATGATGCATTTTTGGGATGACAACAACAATGCATGCTTCGGATGCTGTCTCTGACCTACATTTTACGCATGAGCGACTTGGTTAGGTCCCACTTACTGACATGACCCAAATAAACCATATTGGTATGTATGATGCATTTTAGGATGACAACAACAATGCATGCTTTGGATGCAGTCTTTAAACTACATTTTATGCATGACTGAATCTGTTAAAAAGAATGATTATAGTCCATTCCTATTTACTGACATGTGCAACTTGTGACAATGCTGTGCAACAAGGTGAGCTTAGCAGGCTGTGTCTGCTTTCTATATTTGCAGTTAGAGGTATATGCACCCTTTGAATTGAAACCTGAGGTTAAATGATGTATTTAGAGCCTACATACACAAACCAGTATCTTTACTTTGCTATTTAAAAGGGCTTCGCAAGGAACCAATCAATTTCAATGATGTATACCACCTACTATTTTCCTTTCATTTTTATGCCCCCAGATCGAGGATCGGGGGGCATATTGTTTTTGT
>MJUU01012599.1:29094-39523 GCA_002080025.1 Modiolus philippinarum | reverse complement strand
CATTCTGCGTTCACACGTCATAACATTTTTAATGCGTTTCGAAAACGTTTCAGCTGAAACGTATTATCGAAAACGCATCAGGTATACGTTTTCTGAAACGTTTTACTTTGAAACGTTTTCGAAACGTATTAAAAGACCGTGTGAACGCAAATAATTCTAATACGCATTGGAATGACATATTTTTTTATTATTTGTTTGAGATATCTATGAATTGCATCGGGCTAGACAACTAAAATATATACCAAATAAAAATAACATTTTTAAACAGACCACGAAATAAAAAAAATTAAACAAAACAAAACAAAACAAAAAAAACAAACAAACAAACAAAAACATTACGTTGATTGCCCACATTAGCTCTAAAACTGAAAAGTACTTGTGTTTAATTTATTGGTTGTGAATGCTCTGGGATTTTCGGGCATCGGTGTGTTTATTGTGACAATCGATTCAGAACACTTCTGTTGTAAATTTGAAAGAGCGAATCGTGCCAACTTATTTTCACTGTAGGCAATAAGGAAAATGCGTTGCAATGATTCTGTTTTCCGATTGAAACCACGGATCTAAATCTTTTCACACAATCCACACATTAAGAATGTCAAAAAAAATACTTGTTCTAATTTCCTTGTGGAGTATACATCTGAATCTGCGTTCAAGCGCTAACCACTTTTAGTCTAAATGTCAATCCGGGCCCTCGACAACTAAGTGAATGGGAAAATCGAAGTAAAAGTATCTTGCTCAAGATTTGTAACGGTGACGAGATTCGACTTCACAAACTTTCGATGGGTAACCTGAGACATTAAAATCCGTCTAATTGTATAAAATGTCTTTGAAATGCAGAAAGAGTTGCAAAAGATTTGACTCAATATTGTGCATACATAAAGAATAAATGGCATATCTGGTAAGTCGGACTTGTGGTCTTAGTCCATATTCTTCTATTTTTCTGCTGACGAAATTCGTTTTCTCTAAGGATTTCACAGAAGCTTTGTCATCGGTACAAATAAAATCTTGAAAGAACTAATTTCAATTCAGTTCGCGAGACGATTTGGAGGTAAATGAGTAGCAGCGTAAAATGTGACGTCATAACTCAAGGCAAAAATACGGGACTTCGAGGTTCAAAACGGTTTTCACACTAAGTAGCTATGAAAATAAAACAATGCCTGATCAACAACGACCTGTTTTATGAATTATATATATATGACTTAAGTTAGCGAAACCTAAAACGTTTCAGATGCGAAAGAATCGTGTGAACGTAATGCGTTTTCGAAACGTTTCGTAAAACGTTTTAGAACAGCGGTGTGAACGTAATCGATTTCTAAAACGTATTAAGGTCAAGGGTCAGGGATACAACCAATTCATAGATTTTTTTAAAATTTTGTGCAGAGGTAGATATGAGTATAAGACATCAATAAATGTAAGAAAAAAGGGGGTCACCGAATTCGTTTTTATTCTACAGCTGCCTGAAAAATGACCCTAATATCATCAAAAATACAAAGAATATATAGGGAAATCAAGAAGTAATGTACAAATTTGCCGCTTTTTCCATTATATCTTCTTAGTGGAACCATAGATTTTGTTTAAAAAACGATATGTCATTCTTTTTGTAATAATAAAAAAATTGTGTAAAAAAATATAGGGGTCACCGAATTCGTTTTCTCTGTTGGAAACGTCAAAGTTGTCAACTTCAATGAAAAATACGCCGAAAAAAGTTGACGTCGTAAAATTGGACCAACGACGTCCTGACCATATGAAATGAAAAAATGACGTCTTAGTAAGACATTACGACAATTAAAATATTTAAAAAAAAATACTCATTTGTAATTTATTGAATATTTAACTAAAATGTGTAGAGTTAACGAGGCTACAATAACTGAACATATTTTATGGGCATTTTTCAAATCAATTCAAATCAAATATTTATTGTCATATAAATTAGCATAGTTTGTCACAAACAAATAACACTAAAACAAGCAAGTGAAAAAATTAACAGAGTTATGGGTCCCCTGTCCTCAGTTCTAATGACCATTTTATAAAGGACCATATTTTTTCTACTTGCTGTAGTGTTGATGAGCATATCACAAATGTATTTTTTTTTTCATTTTCAGTGCACGTATTTAAATCTTTATTCAATTAACTTAAGTGTATTTGACTTAATATGTTAAAAACTGCCAAATCAATACGAATGACAAAGTATGCGAATATGACCTAAACTAGGCCAATACGGACTTTTCCATTTTTGTCTAGTCCAATATGAGGTCTCTAATAACTCCTCTTGATTTATCGTCTATCGATAATATTAAAATGAGCCAGTAGTGCGTAACTGGTCGTCTGATGCCTAGCAAGGTCTATTAAAATAAAAACTTAAGAAATGCTGGAAAACAATTGATATAAATCATGGAAATGAAATTAATTAATAAAGGTATCATTGTGTAATGCTTTTCATATGGGCATAGTTATAGATCCTCGGTAAGTCATATTGGCCTTTGGCTGGCGGCTCCGGCCATTTCCAGGTATGGTTTACTAGAATGCCAATATGAAAAAAAAATATTACGAAAAAATACTATAGAACGGTCATTTCGGCAACTTATGCCTTGAAAATATGTTAAATTATGTTGAAAAAAACATTTCATGATATTGGAATGAGTCAAACTTTTATTTCTCAATTTCCAGTTTACGATAAAGGCTTGACAAAACAAATTCTCTGTTTCAAAAATGCATAATGCGTCTCGTGGTTCATTTTAGTCTATGTTTAAATACGAATTTGGACTTGAAAACTATTTAACAAGACTAACTGAAACACACAGAATTTGGATAACAAAAATGAGAACTTCAAATTTACGCTTTCCCATTGAAACAGGTCGTTGGCAAAATATACCTCGAGAAGAGCGCTTTTGTCATCTTTGTAACTCAAATCTTATAGGTGATGAATACCATTTTCTTTTTTGCTGTACTAATAATGATATTGTCAGACTAAGAGATAAATATTTGCCCCGCTACTACTGTATTTATCCAAATCATCAAAAAATGTATCAACTATTTTCAATATGTAATACAGAAATATTCAAGAGACTAGCTGTTTTTCTCAAAAAGATAAATGCATTCCTGTAATTTTTTGTCGGTTTTCTTCCTGCACATGTGTCTGCTTTTATTCAACTTGTATATCATATTTCATTATATTATTGTGTGTTTCCATATATAGCCTGTTCTGTCACGTTTATTGAAAAAAAATGTGTATATTGACATCATGTTACATATATGTTACTGTGTCTGAGTGTTATCTAATACAAGTTGTAAAGTTGAAAATAGCGCAATGACCAAGCTATAGAAAATAAGGAACAAAAATAAATGAAAGTATGGCTAATAGCCAAGCGTTTCTGGTCCTCTTTTTTTAATATACTCAATTTCATCTGAATAAGCAATGCGTAAACACATGTTATCCGGGAATCTTCACAGGGGATACGGGTTCATATTCATATGAACCCATATCCCATGTGAAGCCCGAATAACTATTATACTCTGCTCGAAGTGCAATAAACTCATTCCAATTAAAATTGTCAATTTCAGTGATTGCAAATCTTGTGCCGCCATTTTTGAGAGCTACAAAGTAGTGTGAATAACCAAAATGTGCGGAATCGCATGGGACTTAACGAAATTATAATTGTAACTCGATATCTTAGCATGATTTTGCACTATGGCAATTTAAAAAACATGAGCATTTCAAAATCCCATGGGGAAATGCAATTTCCCATGGGATTTCACGATTTCATATAGGATTTTGAAATATTCCCATGGGACTTTTATTCCCATGGGAATATTATTTCCCATGGGATTACTTCAATTTCCCATGTGATTATTTTTCTCCCATGGGAATATTTCAAAATCCCATGGGAAATAGTAAAATTCCATGGGAAAATGCTTTTTCTCATGGGATTATGGATTTCCTATGTTTTTTAAATTGTAATTGTGTAAAAATGTGCTAACATATCAACTTACTAACATGATTTTCGTAAGTCCCATGAAATTCCGCATATATTGGTTATTAACACTAAATTCTAGCTCTAAAAAATGGCGGCACCAGATTTGCAATCATTGGAATTGCAAATTTAAATTGGAATGAGTTTATAATTTTCCGTTTAAAAGCGTTTAAAAATTGTAATTTTGCTACCACGTGGATACGGTCTCATATCCCCTGCCAATCAAATTGCAGGATTTACCTGGATAGTCACTTCAGCAAAATATATAATATCATATACATTTATTGGACATTTTCAACAAAGATTATTGGAGCAAAATATTCGTGACCTTTGTCAATCAGTCGGTCTTCCATTAAAAGTTCCGAAAGCATCGATGAAACACCGTCTGTAGGGTCATTTGTAGACCCGAATTGGCTATCTTTCTTTACATGGATATGGTTATTCCGAACACGGGTATTGTAGAAAAAGATGACAATCGGACATTGAATTCAATAAGGTGTTTTGTATTAAAAAGAAAAGAAATAGGGTAAATGTGAAGGAGACAACATCACATATCCAGGTTAAAACGATCAAAAACAGAGTATTTTTGTGTAATGTTGAAATGGCCAACTATTATTTTAACGATTCTACTCCCCTCATGGCGTCGTGTGCCGCATCATACATATGTACGTAATTTGGAGAACATCAAAACAAAATACTACTGGTTATTCTTGTTACCCCCTCCCACTTTCCTTTCTTGGAGTAAGTCTCCGAAAAAGGGAGAGTGTATATGCAAATTCCACGCATTTAGCTTGAATTAAGAAGGTCGATGCAATCGGCCTCCTCTCATTTTTTATCAACAGTCTCGCATGAAAAAAATTGCCATTATTGCAAATAATATACAGTTCCCGGCAACCAAGTGATAACATTTTTAAGACTTTCTTTCTTTCTGCCCGTCAGCATAATTTCGTCACTCCTATACAATATGTTCCCGTGCCGGGTGAAGCCTATAACCTTTGATGAGGAGGCTGACATTTTTGAGTAAGTCGAATGTACTTGCAGAAAACGCTCATATCCTTTTTAATAGCAGCAAGCTGGATATCACTATTTGTACCAGTAAACTTAAAAAATAGTTCAATAATCGCCTCGTACAAAATATTGCTTTTGCCGTAACCAGTAGCCATATCCCGAGTCATGTACATTGTAATTCCCGAAAAATTAAATGGGTCCACAAAAAGGCAAGAAATGCACTTTGGTACCACAAATTTATTAATTACATATAACTACATACCCGACTTAGCACTGGCAGGCAGATAAACTAGAACCACTATAGATATAATAAATAACAAAATGCAGAAGTTACTGTGAATGTAGTTTCTTCCTATGGCTATTACGACAACTTATGTCTCTTCAATTCAGATCTAGATCAAATCAAAATATTGAAAAATCTGTAAAAAAAATCCGTAAAAACTGTTGGACCTATAGAGGTACTGTTCCGCAGCTATTATTGTTCGAACAAATTTGCCCCCAAATTCATATTTTCAGGGGCTGGGCTCATTTTCCCTGTGAAATGGATTCCCGTCACCCATTTTCAATCTATGGTGTATTGGAGGCAACTCGAGTAAGAAGTTACGATTCTTCGCGCCATTACAGTCCCCTCGTACTATGACGTTTTAAAGCCACAACGCGGCGCTTTATGCCTGTATCTTGACCTTAAACTAAAACATTTTATCGGAAACGTATCAGATAATGCATTACGTGTGAACGCGGCATCATCTTTCAAGGTTAAACTTTAATAAAGGGAAGTAATTCACCAAAAAAGGGCGTGGTCACGTGATTTTATCTCATGAATAAAATACCCCGATTCTGCCTTATGTATCTTTTAAACTAAAATTTACGACGGAAGAGGAAGACGGATGCAAAGTGATGGCAAAAGCCCAACCTGGCATAGCCAGGTGGGCTATAAATGTGTCAAAATTGCAGTCAAGTGGCAAGTTCAGTGCCTGAATATTTTATGAAAATGCATTTGAATTAATTTTGATACGAAATCGTATATGATAACAGATAACCTTAAAAACCTTTTTGGATAAATAATGCATTTGCAAAACTGGCATGCTGAAGAAAATAAATCACGAGAAAACGGTCATACGTCTTTTGACTTAGTACAGTACACACTTGTACGGAGGGATAATTGGCGTTCATAGAGTCGAATGTGTATTTTCGGTATTTCTATTCTCATCTTAAATTGAATTCATATATATCTTCAAAATCAAACGCATTAAGACTATTCTCCGATTTGTTCATGTTAGAGATTGCCATTTCATCTGAAAATTTATCTGCTGTTTCAGCTACCTCTCTTTAAAGTTCTTTTATTTTGCATCTATGGTGAATTTCAACTCTCTTTTTTTTTATCTCTTCTTGACTTCTCTTTGCCGTTTGCACTTTGAAACATTCTTTTGATCTATATTACCGTAATACAATGGGACTATAATGTCTTTAAATGATTATACAGAGAGAGAATAAAATGTCCATGAGCTCTGCAGTGAACAAAAAGAGCAAGCATCATTTGAGGTATTTCGAATCAACATAAGAACTACTGGTCGGACGAGCGACTGCTGGAAACTGTTCCACTTTTCTGTTAGGACAAGGAAAGAATGTGTTTATCTGAACAAACAAGTGTCGGACTTTAAGTGTCGGACAAATTAGTGTCGGAGTAATAAGTGTCGGACTAATGAGTGTCGGATGAATGAGCGTCGGACTTATGGGATGACCCCTATCCTGCATGCACTAGGTGCAGGCGATAAAAAGTGTCATTTATGTTATTTAGTGTCCGTAGCGCAATTGGTTAGGTCACTGAACCAATACGTTAGATCGCATAAGCAGATGTTTGAAATTTAACCAAATTTTTAAAGAAAATAAATTTATAACAGAAGTTTGAACTTCTATTTAATAGACAATTTTCTAAGAGTAAAGAGGGATGGACAAGAAAGTGCTTTTCTCCTTTCTTTCGACCCTTTTCTCTTTTCTCCAAATCCCTAGCTCTCTAATGTCTTCCCCCAATCATCTCTCCTTTCTACCAATTATCTCTCTCCTTTCAACCTCCTCTCTCTACTACCGTCACTTTCTCTCTGCCCCCTTACTTGTCCCCATTCCCCTTTCTCCCACCCCTGTCTTCTTTTCGCCTACCATATCTCCCGACCCCTTACTTGTCCATTTTCTCCTTTCTCCAGCCCCTTCTACCGGTTTTCATTTACCCTGTCCGACCCTTCAGTACATGGAAATCGTCCGGTATAATCACAAGCTGGACATAAGCTGCCTGCGGGCGGTGTACTGTCGTACAAGAAAATATATCGCTGGCCCCTAGTTATACCAACGAAGTTGCGGAGGGTATATAGTTTTTGACTGGTCCGTCAGTCCGTCCGTCTGTCATCAAGTGGGAACACCACTTGTCCGGATAACTCCTCCTACAGTTTTTAAGATAGGAGGTTGTTGAACTTCGTCATTTTTACGCATTACATTGCATATAGGGTACACCAATTGTCCGGATAACTCCTCCTACACTGTAAATATAAGCTTTAAATTTCAGAACACTTATTATTGGAACATCTTTTTGTAACACTTTTTGAACATGTAATGATGTTCCAAATTTTAATATTTGGTGTTCATCTATTTGAATACTTGATGTTCAGTTATTGAACACTTGTGTTCATATTTTGAATGGCAAGGTGTACTGTTTTTAAACACTAGGTGATAAGAATCTGAACATGTCCAGATGTTCATGAACTGAACATCTCAACGCTAGTAAAGCCCCTGTAACACTTTTTGAACACATTACACGTGTTCAAAGCTTAGGTGTTAACATTTAGAGCATCCGATGAACACCCTCAGAATACCTCATTTTGGTGTTCAAGGAAAGGTGTTAAACCTGTGCAAATCACAAGTGTTCAAGCTGCCTGGAAAACCACTGCAATAATAATAATAATAATAATATTTTTATTCAAAAAGGTATCGCAAATAACATGCTGAAATAATCTCTGATTGTAGAATACAAACGAAATAATATGTGGAAGTCCATCAAATTGAAAATATAACCCAAACTCAAGAAATTAAAAAAAAAATCGTTCAAACCCATCATCTCTTCATTAGCTCACCTGGCCCAAAGGGTCAGTGTGAGTTATCGCCATCACTTGGCGTCCGTCGTCCTTTCGTCAGTTAAACTTTTCACATTTTCATCTTCTCCTCTGAAACTACTGAAGAAAATTCAACCAAACTTTACAGGAATGATGTATGGAAGGTCCTTTACAATGATTGCTCATTTCGTTCCGATCCGACAAAAAACATGGCCGCCAGCACGGAACATGGTTTAACATTGGACCCTATGGGAAAATCACATCTTCATCTTCTGCTCTGAAACAACTGAAGCAAATTCAACCAAACTTTACAGGAATGATGTATGGAAGGTTCTTTACAATGATTGCTCATCTTGTCCCGATCCGACAAATAACATGGCCGCCAGCGCGGAACTTAGGTTTAACATTTGACCCTATGGGAAAATTCACATTTTCTTCTTCTCCTCTTCAACAACTGAAGCAAATGCAACCCAACTTTACAGTTTTTTTTCTGATCCAATGAAAAACATGGCCGCCAGCACAGAACAAAGTTTATTTTGGCCCTATGGGAAATTCACATAAAAAATGGCCACCATACAGAACATAAAAAATCCTGCTGTTCAGCATTTTGTCAGGTGAGCGATACAGAGCCTCTAGTTCCATTTGTATACTAATATGTGTTTAAACAAAGACAAACACATTAATATACTAAACTATTCATTTAAAAGTAGTAATAAAGTACCACTAAAACCATTTCTATTAAAACAATACAGATAAACACATTTCTTTCCATAGCACTCAGAAAAGTCTGAAAAGGCTACACTAAACACCTTTTCAGTAGAAGCATGAACATCTAAAATTCATTATTATAACACCTATGAAAATGTGTTTACAAGAAAAATGTGTGATATTATACAAAGCAAAGTTATGCTTCAGGTAAGTATAATTTTATCACAGAATCAAGCACATCTACCCCAATATGAAAAAAAGGATGCACCTTCAACTAAACAAATAAATAAGCCGTCTTTGCTACTTCAATGCTTTACTTCAAAATTGAAAAAAAAATATAACAATATCTATGAAAATAAGAGAAACAGATAAAATTGTCAGAATTTTTGACATGTTAATTATACTCTTCCATACAAATCTTTTATAGGTCTAGATTTCTTGACAAAGAACTTGCACATGACGTCTTTGAGGTTTCACTGATAAAATGACCTTCCATTACAAAAATCTGAAAGAATCCTTGGATTGCTGTGCGACATTTGGTAGTCCATGTCAAATATTTTGAACGTAACCACTCAGTACTGGCACTGTTACACAAACCGCCTCCTTGGTATTTTAAAACTCAATATCTATCCTTATGTTTGAATGTGAAAAAGTGAAGAGGTAATTTTCCTTTAGCTTAAAGTGTCTTCATCGTGTCATCATTGTTGAAATCTTAAATAAATAAAAAAATGCAAAGTTTAATTATAAATGAAAGTGAAAAGTTGTTGTGTCTATGACACATATGTTGTTATACAAAATAATCAAAGAACTTTTAGACATTCATCCGTGTGTGGTAAAAGTGACAGTCCTATAGTGCATATACAGAGATGCATCTACTGACCAAGTATCATTGCAATACCATGATCTAGTAAGAAATACTATTAAAAGTTATGGGTTGAGTAAGAAATACTATTAAAAGTAATGGGTTGTCAGACGAACAAAAGTAAATCTGTTAGCCCTTTTCATTTGGCTGTTGGTTATGAAAAAATTTCTTGTGCTTCAAATAAAGCCAATAAATCGAGTATAAACAACACCTATAGATCAAAGATTTGATACTTTTTCAAAGTTTTTACAAGAGATAGAATTGATAACAAACCTATAAATATTTTATGCCATTTAGACAGAAGAAAACACAAATTGTAATTGGGCTTCAAGACGCACACATTTTTGTAACCAACAATGTTGTTTTCAGGTCAGTCCGTGAATGTTACAATCAAATATTTTATTTATACAGTTTGTGTTTACTATCAACGCCTTTGAAGTGCATGTCTATATTTTCTCCATCACAATCAAATCCGGAGAATGTATCATTTATTCACATGAGATTCTTCACCTAAAAAAGACAGAAATTTGAAATATTGAAAGTTTTATTTGCACGAGACTGTATTGTTTTATGCAACATGTTTTTACTTCAATCTGATCGATGACATTGTACACAGTTGCAATTAAGTTGTTTCGATTGTCAAAGGGGATATGACTATTTCAATTTTCTCCATCATACATATTCTGCAATCTCGACACTATTATTGTTATGTTCTTAAGCATGCAGATCTACAACTTTGTCAGCTCCTGTGAAAGCTGTTCCTACCAGAGTTGTAAATT
>MJUU01012599.1:9246-25299 GCA_002080025.1 Modiolus philippinarum | reverse complement strand
AGAAGCTCCCTATCTAACACGTCAGGCATGTGAAAGCGTTCGGATGTTATTACAATTTATCAAAATCTTATATTCGTAATATTAAATCCAATTCTTGATATAAATGTTGCCTTAGGATCTGTATTTTCAAAAGAGTATCAAAATATAATGGTTTTGCCATTTGTATAGTGTGTGCTCATTGTATCGCGGGTACCATTGTACTGTTGTATCGCGGTGCCAAGTTATTTCAAAGTAATTTCAACGCCTTCTTGGAAAATTGAGTGCCGCTATATTATGGGTCCCAACTATACATGTTGAAACCAGAACTCGTACGCACTTCATTTTTCTGTTTAGTTTTAGCTCTGTCGATATGTTGTTTGGCGTTTTATGTATTATCTTGTAACTTATGATGACATAAATAGTGTATTTTAACAAATATGAAGGTACCTTTCTCAGTTTTCAGCCTGCTCCTCTTCAAAAGTTCAAAACTCCCATGACCTGCCGCTTCTTTTCTGGTAACTGGCATTCTGGGATATATCCTTTGCATCCTGGGATAGATCTTTGAACACATAGCATTCAAATTCATGACTTTCATTGAACATCATTTGAACACAGAACGTTCAAAAAATGAACAGCTCACAAGTCAAGACTGAAACAAGTTAAGCTTTTTTAAAAAGCTTCCCGGTTTATAGCCACCAATACATTTATTGGGCATATATATCATGTATATGTAACAAAGAATTAAATAATTGAAATGATTGTTCAATCTGGGATAAAATGTACTACACCCTGCTAATCTCACCTCGTTGTACTGTATTGTCTAGATTGACAAATATATATACACACAATTAGTTTACAAATCATACTGACATCCCTAGGAGTAACGAATCCATACCCGTGTGTATGGCTACATTTATAAATTGTAAAGATGCTTTATATCAAAATATTAAATTTCAACCTGTTAAATGATATTTTATGAAATATTCAAACGATCTTTGGTTTAAAGCTGCGACAAAACAGTTTCATTAGTGTTCGGGCCGTAGATATATAATTATGCACAGTTCCCATATCCGGAAGCCCTCAGGATAGATAATAATACCAGAGAAATTCTGCTGATCGGATCAGATTCCGACCTTTTTAAAATACAGCTTGACGGATTCCTAAAGCTACCATGGCAATCGGGAATAAAGAAACGATTACCTTTCCCTATACCAGTTGACTCCAATGTAGCTAGTTTGGGTATTTGTCGTCCCTTACTTGTCCACGGTTGTATTTCGCAAATTGATTACATTGAAGGCAATGACAATGTAAACATATATGAGGCAATCAGTTCATAGTTAAATTCAAGCTTTTCCAATGTCTCCTCGAATGGTTTATATCGATGTGCAAATCAGCGGGATTACGGGGACGACGGACATCATTTAGCACCAGTATTACGCGGGAACTTCTGACCAATGAGCAAGCTTTGTTTTCGTTTCTGCAGACATGCTTGCAGCAAACCATTCTAGTACCCGATTTCCATGGAAACCGGGAATAATAATAAAAATGGGACAATTTTTTTTTAAAAAGTGATGCAGTAATCCTCTGTGAATAAGATAGCACGGTTGACGGTCACAAAGTAATAACGAATAACTCCAGGAGATTTCACAACTAGACAGGACAACAAAAAAAGAAGAACCTTACGCATATGGGACATCATGTAACGTATAGTTGTTATCAATCTGATTTTAAACAGTAAGTCTTGATTTTTACTTTCAAAAGTCATTTTTGCCTTACTTATTTTGGTGATAACAATACACTCATAGTTTAAACACCGTGCATTAAAATATTTTGAACACTAAGTGTACAGATTTTGAACAGAGCTGTTAACATTTAGATCACTTATTTAACACCGAACACTACATGAACATATGATGTTAAGTTTTTGAATATTAGGTATTCATTTATTGAACACGTCCGGACGCGTCAGGCGTCCATGATATTTGCAGTGTACAATTTTTAAGATAGGAGGTTTTTATTTTGCAGGTTGATTGTGTACATATTAAAGATGTGCATTGTACTTGGATTTTGATTTTGGATAATTTTTCATAAAACTACACATTGTTGAACTTTGTCATTTTTACGCATTATATTGCATATAGGGTACACCATTTGTCCGGATATTGTAACTTCTCCTACAGTTTTTAAGATAAGAAGTTTTTATTTTGCAGGTTAATTGTGCACATCATCAAAGATGTGCATGGTACTTGGATTTTGATTTTGGATGAGAAAACTACACATTGTTGAACTTTATCATTTTTAGGCATCATATTGCATATTGCATATTGCAGGTAAGAAGTTTTTATTTTGCAGATTGATTGTGCATATATTGAAGATGTGCATTTTAGTTGGATTTTGATTTTTGCTGATTTTTCTCTAAAAATATATTTGTTGAATTTAGTCATTTTAGGCGAGATAATGCTTATAGGGTACAACATTTGACAGGATAAATCCTCCTACAGTATTTAAGATATTTTACAGAAAAATTATATATCTGTAAGAGATGTGCAGACTACTTGGATTTCTATTTTTGATAATTTTAAATAATGCAGGATTATCCGATATGTGGGGGCTTGGGGTATGTGAGCTTGCTCACTAAGGTTCTTTAATTCTTTAATTTAAACACATTATGGGACTTTTAACACCAGGGTTGATAATTAAGTAAGAGGTACGGCCACTTTCCTATGACATTTTATTTGTTTCTATCAGCGTACCAGTTGTGGAAATGTAGTTAAATCTTATCCAAAATTGTTATAACGGATCATCTGTTATATGCAACCTGTTATAATAAAATCAATCAATCAATCAATCGGTTCGACCCCGTAATCATATTCAAGTGACATCGCACTTATTTTCTCTTTGAAAGAAGCGGGAACTACTGACAACGTTAGGATCTATCTAGGTTTTGTCGCATCACATAGGTGTGACACCAATACTGCATAAACATTATCTCTGTTTGTATTGAAATGTCAGTGTAAATGACTGAAGTTAGAAGGGTCAAGTTAGTTATTTATATGTTCAAAGTGGAGATAATTTTTTAATTTCAACATTAAAAGAGTCTATTGATATGCTAATTAAAATTATCTCCACTTTGACCATATATAACTAACTTGGTACAAGGAGATAACCGAACGATGTTTCTAATGACTAAATACCGAAGTTACTGTAAATTTGAATTGAGAGCATTTTGAGAAAAGCAGGGATGATCTGAGTCGAATCACCCCAGTTAGAACAAACATATTTTTACTTTTTTGCTTTTTATTTATTTTTTAACACCACATCTTGAGAACTATTCAGTGTCGTCTCCTTTACCAGACTTTTCCCATTACACCACAAACTCGTTTGAGCATGTTGAGAAACCATGTTAAAATTATATATAAAGACTTGTTGTGGGGCAAGTTATAAGGGCGTATATTGTTATTATTGTAAGGAATATTAATTTCATGAAATTATAAGCACGGAAATATTTTTATACCCCGCCACACGAAGTGGCGAGGTATTATGTGATACCCTCAGTCGTGTGTCCGTCCGTCCGTCCGTCTGTCTGTCTGTCCGTCCGTCCGTCCCCGAAGGTTTCCGACTGATAACTTCAGAACGAAATAAAATAAGGTCTTCAAACTTGGTATGCAAGTTGTTTACCACAAAACTCAGGTCAAGTTCGATTTAGGGTTTAGAGGTCTAAGGGGTTCTGGAGTTATGCCCCTTTAAACTTTGAAATTTTGCAAATTTTAGGGTTTCCGACTGATAACTTTTGAACGAAATAACAAAGGGTCTTCAAACTTAGTATGATAGTTGTTTACTACAAAACTCAGGTCAAGTTCGATTTTGGGTTCAGAGGTCCAAAGGGTTCTGGAGTTATGCCCCTTTAAACTTTGAAATTTCGCGAATTTTAGGGTTTCCGACTGATAACTTTTGAACGAAATAACACAGGGTCTTCAAACTTAGTATGTTAGTTGTTTACTATAAAACGCAGGTCAAGTTCTATTTTGGGTTCAGAGGTCCAAAGTGTTCTGGAGTTATGGCCCTTGAAACTTTGAAATTTTGCGAATTTTAGGGTTTCCGACTGATAACTTGTGAACGAAATAACTCAAGAACTTCAAACTTGGTATGTAAGTTGTTAACCACAAAACTCAGGTCAAGTACGATTTTGGGTTCCGAGGTTCAAGGGGTTCTGGAGTTATGCCCCTTTAAACTTTGAAATTTTGCGAATTTTAGGGTAACACAAGGTCTTCAAACTTGGTATGTAAATTGATTACCACAAAAATCAGGTCAAGTTCGATTTTGGGTTCAGAGGTCCAAGGGGTTCTAGAGTTATGCCTCTTGAAAATTGAAATTTTGCAAATTTTTGGGTTTTGTACTAATAACTTGTGCATGAAATAGCATACTGTCTTCAAACATGGTATGTTTATTGTTTAGCACAAAACACAGGCCAAGTATAGTTTTGGGTTCAGCGGTACACATCGTTGTGGAGTTATGCCCCTTTTAACTTAGAAATTTTGTGAAACGTGGCGGGGTATCATGTAATCCACCATTACTATTTTTTCAAATGTATATCGGTTTTCCTTCACTTACTATAGTAGCTTTGATGCAAATTAGTTATCTAACTCGGATATAGTGTGTCTGTATAAGCTCACACCTCCGTAGTCCCGCCGTCGGGGTAATATTAAACAGTCACACCGCGTCCTCGTGTGATAACTATTACATACCATCCTCCGTTCAATACATGAAATACTGCCCGGGCTCACTGCCCTTAGAACGAAGCTCCCAACCCTCAAAAGTTTTGTTCAAAACATAAATGTTATTTATCTTCATACGAAACAGTCATTGCTATAAACGAAATGCAAATATTTACTTTTAAAAAGGACTTAACATTTGTATATTGTCCCTGCCTTTAAATCATAAAAGACATAATTATTCAATGAAATAAGGTCATTTCATCTGCACGCTAAATGACACTTACCTGAGCTCTCTTATACTCTAACCTCCGTTCAACAGCTCATTCCATCAACTCCAGTTGAACAGCTTCCTACAGGGCGTTACCGACTACGTAGATAGGATGTGCAACAGGCCATTAACAAACAGTGTTGTGTTTACTGTGGATAACGGATTTAAAACTCTTTATTTTAAATCCTGTATAAACTCTTTACGACTGACCACACCATACCAAGAACTACTACGCTATAATCTGTAAAGAAAATTAAAAACACGAATTTAATTTGGCCGACTAGTCCGCCATGTACGCTGTACGCCGGAATTTAATAGAATTTTCCGTACATTAACAGATGTCTCAACATCTTAATATCATTGACATATTCATAATTTAATGTATGGCATTGACAAAATAAAATTTGAACCAACAGCCAAGGCACACGCACGAAAAAGTTCCAGAGATAAAACGGTAACCAAGATAACATCAATGGGGCCGAAGTGCAAATCGAGAATTATCTTATTCACTGGGGCCGAAGTGCGTATCGAGAATTATCTTATCACTGGGGCCGAAGTGCGTATCGAGAATATCCTTATTTATGACAATGGCATTTAATTTCTATAGATGCGACTCGAATAAATGCCTTATTTAAGTCAATAACAAATTGACTGCAAAAAGGTGCACATCTACACAAATAAGGCACTTAATCGAGTCGCATCTCATGATAGAAATTAAATACCATTCACATAAATAAGGAAATTCTCGATACGCACTTCGATCCCAGTATTATTTATGTAAATGACATTTAATATTCTCGATAAAACGCCGTATTTAAGTCAATAACAACTCGACTACAATAACGTTCGCATTGACTTAAATAAGGCACTTAATCAAGTCGCATCTCATGTAAACATTCAAATTACATGTCATCGACATAGAGGGGCTAAAAGAAAGTCAAAATTAGCGACAAAAACATGTGTATATATGAATCAGAGGTCCCATTGGTTGGCTTTACCACTTTGTCTCAAAAACATAATTTACTCCTTTCATTATTTATCAGATAACAAAATCTGATTCGCTAATATACAACGACGAGAATTTGCAACTTTTACTTGATTGTTATGAATACATCATATATCATTAAACGAATGCCCAAGCACTACGGAAACAAACAAACAAACAAAAAATTATAATAAAAAATGCGATGGCAGCTTGTACCCTAAACACAGGAAACTATTAAATAGGACAGTTCAGGTAGTACCCTCACATTGCCATTGAAATGTCAGGTTTTCAAGTCATATTCGATCTATGTTAGTAATAAAATTTAATTAAATGAAAAAAATATAAAACCTATTATCATTTGTAAGATAGTACTAATATTATAACAACAAAACTATCTATAGTATCTTCCAGAAACTAAGGCAGCTCGGATGAATTATCCAAAAGTCTCTCAAGAGCCGTATCGCTCACCTTGACTATGGATTACATAACAGTCATTTTCTAATAATATGTCAAGTTTAAACCAGTTCTGACCCGTTAGATAAATTTTCTTTATTCAACGTATAATAAAGCCCGCTAAATCTATTCGGAATACAGTTCTCGGTGTTTATCATCTATCAGTAGAGAAAAAAATTACACCACTTTATGCCGATTATTACCATATTTTATCCACTCTAGATAGTTAAATTTTACAATTTTAAAATGCTCGGCAAGCCTCGCACTTAAATTTTTAAAATTTAACTATCTCTAGTGGATAAATATAGATTACACCACAAGATCCAGTTCATTACAATATTTTATCCACTGGAAGATAGTTAAGTTTTAAAATTTTAATTGCGAGGCTTGCCGAGCATTTTAAATTTTTTAGATTTAACTATCGAGAGTGGATAAAATATGGGAATAATCGGGATAAAGTGGTGTAATCTTTTTCTCTAATGATCAATGATAAATACCGAGAATTGCATTCCGAATAGATTTGGCGGGAAATAGCACGGGGCTTTATTCAACATACGTTGAATAAAGAAAATCTATCTAACGGGTCAAAACCGGTTAAAACTTGACATATCATTAGAGAAAATATGGCAATGAACGGGATCTTGTGGTGTTATCTATATCTGTCCAGTGGTGAATGGGGCCGATTTTTGAAAGTGATTCTATACGGTTCAATGTCTATATGTATATATGTTTCTCGCTGGCGGCCATTTTGGCTAGTTTGTGAATCTGAAAAACCTTTTCTCCAATTCTTAGCGTGTTAACCCAGTTGGTTAAAAATACGTATTATTTTTAATCCACACGTTGGTTAAATTTTTGCGTGATGTTTCCCGCAACGTTACATTTCATTCATAAAGTCTATTGTGACGTCAACGTTACTAGGCTTTAAGATAGCGCGACCATCGTTGACAACCGTCCTGAACCATTTAATATGCACCTGAAACACAGTAAAAGTCATTGGAGAAACAATATATCCTTCCATTTGCTCGTGGATTACGATATTTCTCCATTCTCGATAGTTAAATTTCTGATTTTAACATGCTCGCTAAAGCTCGCATGTTGAAAATCACAAATTTAACTATCTCGAACTGGAGAAATATCGTAATCCACTTGATCCGGAAGGATATACTGTATAAATACCATGGCAAAGTATGGTTCCATTGGACCAGAGGAGATCTCTGAATATGTCCCAATAGGTTCCTATGTTAAACCTATGTTAATGGCGACCATTTGGGGTAAATTGCTTATTTTAGTAAGGCACGGACCATTTGATTTTCGGGGGGTTGGTATTTTTTAGAAAAAAATTTCTGGCCCTGACTTTTGCCCCAAAAAATCTCTGGCCAGCATCTGGGCTGAAAAAAATAATCTGGCCCTGATCCTGTCCATTAGAAAAAAAGCCCGGTTCAACAAAATTTTCTAGCATTGTGTATTTATGGGAAAAAATAATCTGGCCCGCGAAACGGGCGAAAAAATCCAAGCCCCCCCCCCGAAAATCAAATGGTCCGTGCCTAAAGATCAATCATGAATTCTGAAAAAATAGAATTGGTGTTCGATTTACTTTGTGTTTAGTTTTGTTTATTTTTGTGCGTGTTTTAGTTTTTTGTTCGTTATTTTTTTTTATTTTCTTTTTTTGTGGGTATTCATTTTTTGTATCTACTTGGTATGCTCAAGGAGAGCTTCTAAATACTAGTAATAATTTTAAAAATATGGAATTAACACGTAAAATTTGTATAATGAATATATTTATGGTCCAACATGAAAATTTCAAAAATAAAAGCGGCTTACCAATATTGAAACGCATCGTTTATGTGAAAAATAGTGATTGAAATTCCTGATTGTAACATCAATATTTTAACCAACAATCATGCCTTAAGACCGGAGTAGAGCTGCATAGCACTTTTTATGCCCCCGGATCTTTAGATCGGGGGCATATTGTTTTTGCCCTGTCTGTCCGCAACTTTAACCTGGCTTACAACTTTTACACCAGATGTGTATTGATCATGTGAAGCTGAACACTATTATTCAAATTTCACTAAGGTCAGGTCAAAAGTCAACGTTACAGAGGTCAAAAGGTCAAAATCTAGATTTTGCTATAGCTCATTAATTATAATTGCTATAGACTTGATATTCTATATGTGAATAGATCCAACAAAGCTTAATATAAATCTACCAAAAAAAAATTGGGTCAGGTCGAAGGTCAAGGTCACAGAGTGCAAATTTAAAAACGTTAACATTGCCTATATCTTTTCAACCAGATGTGATAGGACCTTCATATTTGTCCTGTATATTGGTCATATGAAACTGAACAGCATTATGCAAATTTCACTGAGGTAAGGTTAAAGGTCAAGGTCGCAGAGGTCAAAATGTCAAAATCTAGATCTAGATCCAGCTCGTTAATTGCAATTACTAGAGGCTTGATATTCCATATATGAATAGATCTAATGAAGCCAAGTACAAATCCACCAGAAAAATTTCAGCCAGATCAAAGGTCAAGGTAACTGAGTGCAATTTTGATAACTTTAACATTGCCTTTATTTTTTCCAAATAGATGTGTTAGGACCTTCATATATGGCCTGTATGTTGGTTATATGAAAGAAAACAGCATTATGCAAATTTCACTTCGGTCAGGTCAAAGGTCAAGGTCAAGGTCACAGAGGTTTAAAGGTCAAAATCTAGATTTTCCTGTAGCTCATTAATTACAATTGCTAGAGGCTTCATATTCTATATGTGAATAGATCTAATGGAGCCTATTACAAATCCACCAAAAACATTTGGGTCAGGTCGAATGTCAAGGTCACCGAGTGAAAATTTGAAAACTTTAACATTGGTGATATCTTTTCAACCAGGTGTGATATGACCTTCATATTTGGCCTGTATAATGGTCATATAAAGCCACCAGCATTATGCAAATTTCATTAAGGTCAGGTCAAAGGTCAAGGTCACAGAGGTCAAAAGGTCAAAATCTAGATGTTGTTTTTAGCTTGTTAATTACAATTGCAGGAGGCTTGATATTCTATATGTGAATAGATCTAATGGAGCTTAGTACAAATGTCTACTTAACCTTAATTTCTAGTGATGGCAATTTTAGCATTAATTTTGTATTGAAGACATGGCTGCTACCGGGGGCATAGTGTTTCACAAACACATCTTTCTACTGCTCCCCTTCTCCTTTCTTTTTCATCCCTCATATTTTTTTTATTATTTTAGCACATAATCTTATAGTTTGGTTCAAGTATATGGAAAGAAACAAACTGGGAATACTGAGAATTCTACAATATGATTCTAATTTTGGTAAATATCCTGAAAGTCTCAAAGACTACTCGTACATTTAAAATTTGCTTCGATAAGGACAAATATTTTCACCAATTGGATTTCAAAATTATTTAATTTCAATTTCGGTATTTCCTAAAAGTCTTGAAAGACCACTTACTTTTGGAATTCTACATTGAAACCGTAGTCTAAGAATTTGTTCCAATCAGAACAAACATTTTCACAAATGTAATTTCAAAAATATCTTATTCCAGTTTATGGTAAATATCCGGAAACTCTCAAAGACAGTGTATTTTTTGGAATTCTTCATTTAAACCATACTTGGTTAATACATTTTATTGAAATTAGTTATTTTCAATAATTGGATTGCAAGAATTTTTTATTCAATTTTCTGTAAATTTCCTGAAACTCTTAAAGACTAATTATTTTTTAAATAACTTATTGAATCAGTCATTTTCAATAAAATGAGTGCAAAAGGTTTTGATTCAAATTAACGTAAATTTTCTGAAACTCTCGAAGACAGGGTATTTTTTTTGGAATCCTACCATACCATGTCCTCCACCATACTTTTGAATATATTTTATTGAAATTAGTCATTTTCAATCATTGCCTTGCAAAAAAATATAATTCAAATTTGGCGAATTTCATGAAACTCTAAAAGACAATGTACTTTTTGGAATTCTACATATCCACACAGTTTGAAATCGTTTAAGTGAAATAATTTGTTTCCAATAATGGGATTGCTATAATCTTGGTCATGGAAGTTAGTTAAGTTTTTGGAATGTAAGGGTTTAACTTTCAAAGTGCGAGAATTACTGTCGAATTTGACCGACCCGATCTAGGATATATCGTTGGTTAAATGGAACAGTCTGACGTTAGATGACAAGCATCGGTTTATTTCGGCATCGAGCAATTTTTCTACTACTAACTTCTCCGTCCATTTAACCAGTGCACTTTCTTGTATAAAGGATTTAATTATAAAGTATTGTGAAAAAAAACTTATCAAAACTCTGGTGTCAATTACTTTTGGAGTGTAAAAAATTCTATTGGTGTTTAAGATAAATTGCAATCAATACAAAAACCAGTTTCTATGATTTTTCTACACTTTATACAACACTTCCACATAATTTGATTGAATCTAAATTGGGCCAACTGATTAAATGGTCTTTTAAATTTTCTGGTCTGCAGTTTATTTGTTGTAACAAAAAGGAAGGATTTTTTTCTAATATAACTTACAACAATCATTGCTCCTGGACATGTGATGATACATTAAAGCACCTAATCTTTTGCTTGACAACATTTTTGTTTGTTTTGGCAACATTGTTTATCAACATGTCATTGGAATTCCAATGGGTACAAATTGTGCACCTCTCATTGCAGATTTTTTTCTTTTCTGTTACGAACGTGACTTCATGAAAAAAAAACTACAGAATGGAAACATAATAAACAGTGATCAACTTATTTCTATTTTCAATAATAACAGCAGGTATATTGACGATATCCTTACTATTGACAATCTCCAGTTTTTAGATTATGTCGACATCGTTTACCCAGAACAACAGTGAAACTTAATAAAGCTAACAATTATTCCAAATATTACCCTTTACTGGGTCTAATTATCATCGTTGACTCTGGTAAAATAAAAACTAAAATTTACGATAAAAGAGATGATTTTGATTTCAGTATTACTAATTTCCCTTTATTTGACGGTGATGTTCCTCTAACCCCATCCTACGGAGTTTATATTTTTAAACTGGTACGATTCGCACGCGTTTGTTCTACTCTTGACGACTTTAATGAACGTAACCTCACTATCACTTCTAAACTTTTGCAGCAAGGTTACAGATTTCATAAATTGTTAAATACATTTAAAAAGCATCACCGAAGATATAAAAAATAATTTCACTCACAAACAGCTTATTACTAAGGGCATTTCTCACCCTCAATTTTACGAAAATGTTGTTAAAAATGCCAGAAACTGATTAAAAATCAAGAAAAACTGGGGTGTAACTTACATTCTTTACGGAATAGGGGATATCGACAGGATATTCTGCACGTGTCCGTAAAACTGGCTTTGGGATCCAATGACCTGAAGGTTATAAACGCATACTGATCTCTCATTGATAGTGTCGATGTCTACTGAAATACATGATGATTCTTTACCAAACCCATGTGGGAGTTTTGAGTTTGATCTTTCTTCCGTAGTGCCCATCTTTAAAAATTACGTTTTGTCTCATTCTTTCCTTTTCAAGATTGTGGTCATGGAGTTAGGAGTCTACCTGTTTGGGGTTTTATTCGTATGTCCCGAGTTCCTATCGTTGTTTACGCTTGTCTTTTGTCTTATTTGTGTTTTTTCCCGTGTAGTTCCCTGGCAGATTGTGGCATGTGATTGTAATTTTCAGTCATTGTAGATGTTTCCTGTTATCACCCCTTTTTACATTTAAAACCCAAAATCTACAATTAATTGCGTATTTCTAATGTCTAACTATGAACAGGAGCAAGAATATAGTGCTGCTGAACAATACAAAATGATCAACAACTTGATGGATACATTAATAACAATACAGCAATGTGAAGTCAAAAGTGAATAATTTATCAACTTCAATCTATAAAATCAATACATAGCCTTAATGAGACCCAATATCACACCGAGACGTTAGTCGAGGTGCCGTGAGATGGGTCGCAGGATGATAACCGGGATGATATGGAAAGGTCATTTTTTAATCGTTTTATTACTTACACGCTCTGATATAGATAGTATCACAATGCCCAAGCTTATAGCAGAATGAGACAGGCTGATATGGCCATATCAGACCGAGTGTGTTGATATGGACTTTCGGGTTATGTTACATTATATAAAACACAACCTATCTGTGCTAAGAAATTGATAACACAATTTATAAAAATCGTCCGATACGCCATTTGATGTTGTCCAAACCAACCAACAAGATTCCACCAGTTACACTTAACACGATACTGACGCCAGCTCCTTTCATTAAAGACATGAATCCTTCATTCTTGATGATTTGCGTGGCACAGTCTATAGATCCCTTGTATTTGACAGCTTCTCCGGAGGTCATCATCATTCTTCTTCTGATAGTATCAATTGGGTATGTCAAAAGTCCAGCACTAATTGAAACAACGTAACCCAAAGCAAATGATAAAAGAACATTGGAGCTTTCTCCAAGAAGGATTGGTCTAAGTGTGTCAAATAGACCAAAATAGAATCCTCTATAGACGACAATACCAACGCAGGAAATAACAAATCCTCTATACACCCCTTGAATGCCATCTGATGCGATGGTTTTCATGTATACATCAACCATTCCATTAAAATGACGTTTTACTTTCCTTTCAACTTTGACATCATTGGCTAATCTTGTTCTGCAGTAATCTAAGGAGTATACAAAACATAAAGACAATGCACCAGCAGCTCCTCCTGCAAAAATGTTCTTTGTAAATTTAACACCATGTGAATCTGTCTTTTGTTCCTTTAATACAGCCTGGATTTGTTCTTTGAAAGCAAAGTTGAGAGCCTGTGTTGGAAAGTATCTAATACAGTTGGCTAAATTTCCTCTCCAGAACGCCAATACTCCTTCTGTCCTATATGTACGGACAGTACAGTTAATTACACCTTTGTATGGTTCACTCAAACGTCCAGACTTCAACATTTCATTATGACACTGTACAAGAAGTTTAATACGCTCTATTGGTGCCGTGACGGTTTTGGAGATGACAGCAGCTGCTCCATCCAGTGTCAAGTGTTCAGCAAAACTCAGTTTGCGTCCCTTTGCCCTCTGTAATCATAAAATAAATTTAAATGAAATCAAAAAGAGGTGTGGTCACTTTCTCGTGTATTTAACCTACATTTTCCACTTATTGGCTTACATTGATCTCAGTCACTGCACATGGTAGGATCATCGAACTTTGCGTTTGCGTGCATCTGGGAAGATACATCAACATGATTAAGGCCAAAACTGATTCATTTGACTTGCATTTTCGCTTCACTGACTTGCATTCAGATCTGAGTCAGTCCTCTTACCTTGCATTAATATGCATGAATCTTGGATAGCATATCAGCAACTAGGCGAAATTGGGTCACTTTGGCCTACATTTTCCGCTTGATCAACTTACATTCAATTTCCCGATAGAGTTCATATCTCATTAACTGTACATTGTAGGATCATATAACCTTGTATATGCATGCACCTCTGATGGTTCATCAGTATCTTGGCAAAATTGGGTCATTTTGACATACACTTTCCGCTTGATCGACTATTAAATTCAATTTTACATCATAGTTCATTTTCAGCTACTGTATGTTGCATGGTAATGTAAATTTACATATGCATCCATTTCTGATGGTATTAAAAGCAGCATCAAGGCATTGTGACCATATGCCACAACGAGGCGAATTTATTTAGTATATCATGAAACGTGCTGCCTAACAAACTCTCTTAAATCTTACAAAAAAATCACGCCGACAATGGATTATAGTATACATTAATAACAAATAATTAATAACAATCAGAATTAGCTAGGCTATGGAATAGCCTAGCTATATAGATAGTTCTTGGGGGGAAGTGAGGAGTACGCTTGCGCAGTAGGGAGAATGCATGCGCAGAAGACTATTGACCAATAGGAATTTCAGATTCTCGAAAATCAAAATGGCGTCCGGTTTCGTCCTGATGAACGGGGCGGGGTTTATTTTTTTCTGTTTCCTTGTGGAAGTTGAAAAGTATTATAAACATTTACTATAGGTGGTACTGGGAACAGGTTTGTAGAGGATGATGGGATTGGTATTGCAATATCGCCGCAAGTTAGCCAGATTTATAAATATAGATATGATAAAAAGAATAAGAACAGTAATGTATAAATTTAAAACCAGAAGTTAATAAATAAAGATGAGGTATTGTGCAATAATCAATAATATACAAACTAGAAACACGAGGGGACTTTATAAACATAAGAGGATGATATAAATCGGATAATGGTTTTTATGAAATAAAAACGATACGCTAGGCTATGGAATAGCCTTGGATAGAAAATTGCGTGTTTGATTGACAAGGGTGTGGTGGCTCATGATGTACTTGGCTTCGAAACATAAACCTTTTTACAACACACACAAATAAACACCGGTAGCTCTTTATTCTTCCGCAAAAAAAAAACGCAATTCTATCTCTTTCCATCTTTCGTTCTCCATTGCCTAAGTATCTCCACAAACTACAATCAGCTTTGTTTAACACAATTGAAAAGTCTTTTATAGTATTTGTATATCATTGATTATTGCACAATACCTCATCTTTATTTATTAACTTCTGGTTTTAAATTTATACATTACTGTTCTTATTCTTTTTATCATATCTATATTTATAAATTTGGCTCAGCGATATTGCATGTTCCCAGTACCACCTATAGTAAATGTTTATAATACTTTTAAACTTCCACAAGGAAACAGAAAAATTAAACCCCGCCCCGTTTTATCAAGACGAAACTGGACGCCATTTTGATTTTCAAGAATCTGAAATTCCTATTGGTCAATAGTCTTCTGTGCATGCGTTCTCCTCACTACGCAAGCGTACTCCTCACTATCCCCCAAGAACTATCTATTTAGCTAGGCTATTCCATAGCCTAGCTAATACTATAAAAGCAATTTTCTATCCAAGGCTATTCCATAGCCTAGCGTATCGTTTTTATTTTATAAAAACCATTATCCGATTTATATCATCCACTTATGTTTATAAAGTCCCCTCGTGTTTTCTAGTTAAGAATTGTGATCACTGTTCAATCAAGACTGAGATACCGACACAATTATCAAAGTATGATATTTATTGATTATTATACCACAGTAATTTTCTATAAATTGTTTCTTTGATAAATTTACTAATTTTCACACTTGTCACAAACACTATTTGCCGGTCAATAGTTTCAAGGAACTATTTGCCGGTCAATAGTTTCAAGGACTATTAACTGGTGATGAACTATTTGCTGGTGATTAAATAGGACGGTGAACTATTTACTGGTCATTAAGTAGGACGATGAACATTTTTGTGTATCGAAGACGTCACATTATAAAATATAAGATATAAGATACATTTATTCCAATTAAGGTACCTAAAGGGGCAATTACAAATATAAAGTTCATAATTCTCATTGATATTTCGGTATATGGAGAGGCAGTTCGATCTACAACAATAGTAATTATTTGGTTTTCTGAAATTCAAAAAAGCAATAAACTTAAATCCTATGTGATCATTAAAAATGAGCTTACTAAGGAGGATTATATTGACATTTTATCTGAAAAACACCTCCTTAAAGCGATGAGCAGACTAAGAACTAGTTGTCAT